>JAJOOO010079519.1:0-21510 GCA_029582685.1 Solanum piurae
AATAAATCACTTATAGCCTTATTCGAATTCACTCAATGATAATAAATCTCACGAAATCTTTTAAAATGCAAGAAGAAGAAGAGTAGAGGATTAAAAAAAATTGTGGTTGAAAAAAAAGAAGAGAGGAAGCCCCTCTATTTATAGTAAACTAAGGGTGGTATGAACAAGTATTTTTGTGTGTCTTATCGGAAAAGTCATGAAATTTTGAGAAGTCACAACCCTTTGGAAAAGTCACAACTTATTGAAAAAGTCACAATTCCTTGAAAAAGTCACAACTCATCGAAAAATCACAATCCTTCTGAAAAAGTCACAACTTATCAGAAAAGTCACAACTTATCGAAAAAGTCACAACCTAAGTTAGGGATATAATAGTAATTTAACATTCAAGTTAGGAGTTCATGCTTTTAAGGTAATATAGATAGATAGATATAGATGATATATGATAGATGATGATTAGGATATAGGGAGTACTATGTTAAAGGTACACCAATGGTTATTTCGTTATTGTTGATGTTCTGACGTAATAAGACAATGAGTTCTCATATTGTAAATTGTTTTGCACGGTATATAAACTGAAAAAGACTTCTCATATGGTATCTTGTCATCTGTGACGTGCCGAGTTATAAGGATTGAAAGTATTACAACCAAATCTGAATACAAACTCTGGTTTTGGGTTCATAGAGTTATGAGGTTTTCTCCTGATCCTTTCTCCTTGATCCTTTCTCCTTGGATGTTTTCTTTGAACACTTATAAGGAAAATATAAGGAATTATATAGGTCAAGGGGTAAAAGATTATATTTCCAAAATCGACCTTGGCTAAATATTCCCATCAGAATTGTGCGTGGTCGTGCACCTGTGAGACCCCGAGTGTGCACTTGTGTGCAACTTTGACCGTGTTAAGTAATTTGTAGATATTAACCATAAGTGAGAAGTAACTTATCTTATTTTTAAAATTTCAAATTACATATTTTAAGGGGGTTTACTTGTAGATATCATTTGAATATATGATTTGTGAAGAAATCTTACCCCTATACAAGAACCACGTTCTTGTACTTTTGTTGAGACAAACAAAATGCGACATAATAAAACAGAGATTTTATTGTGGAAACCTTACTTCCTCAAGGAAGGCAAAAACCATATCACAATCTTATTCATGTTCTTTTCAGGATTACAACTTAACAGTCAAAAGGAACTAACTCTAGTACCTTTTATTCTTCAACAATTAACTATAATAGAAGACTCAACTCTCCAAAAAGTCTAAATCGCTTTTTGTTACAATTCTCTCAAAACTCTCTCTTAACTCTACCCCCAAGAAGTCAAACCCACTTCTTATTATAATTCTCTCAACACTCTCTCTCTACTCTATTCTCCAAGAAGCCAAACCTAGTTCTTGTTACAAATCTAGGAATTATTACAACTCAATAATAAACCTAGAACAAATTAACAAAGTCTAATAACCCTAGACTTTAATTGATAAGACTTCAACATTCAAATAGTTCAGACTCGAACACAACTCATGAACCTGGTTCCAGTGTTGCTGTGATGAAGGCTTTGCAGTTTTGCTCCAATGGTTATTGCTCTCAAGATGATGTCGTGAATATATAATAGGTATCGCTCTGCCTTTGCCAGAAAATTCTCTCAATTTGTGTTTATTCAAAGTTGAGTTTTTCTTTCTTTGGCTTGAACCTTTTATAGAATTTGTTCTTCCTTTATCAACTTCTACAAGAAATGAATTTATTTCCCTAGAAAACTAATCATTGTCCTTACTGAACTTGTCTACCTCTTTCCTTTTCTGCCTAGGACTTGTTTATATTTACTTCTTTCCTTATTTGACTTGAATTGTTATTTCTTTATTTGTTTCCTTCTTTCCTTCTTTTCTCCTTTGTTTCAGCTATTTCTTTATTTATTTTTTCACTCCTTTATTTCTGCACTTTAATATTTTTCTTCTTTCCCGCAATCTGTCATATTTTTATAGATTACCTGCATTCACATCTGGGAACCTGGTTCACCTGATAGAGTACACAAAACACATAAAGTAGTAAACCAGGTTCACTTTATCAATCATCAAAACTACTTATATGTTCTCGTACTTCCCAACATTATATGTTCTCCTACATCCCAACAATTTCCCCCTTTTTGATGATGAGAAACAATACTTTGTCACATATCAAGACTGATTGTCAATCATCAAAACTAGAATACTTTGTCACACAACAAAATTTCTTTTGAGATATGTAAGGGATTGTTGGAAAAGTGATTCTAGTATCTCAAAAGGAATTATTTTATTTCTTATTATACTTGAAAGAAAATATTATTTTATGTCCTAAATATTTTCTTTCCATAAATAATATCTTATTGCCATTATTAATATCCTTTAATTAGCCATTAAGTTTTGTCATAATATGGTTGTTGCCAATGAATCTTAGATGAAATGAATTGCCTTCAATTCATTGATGGAATTCAATGCCTTTATGGTTTTTGACTATTTCAATCATTGATACATTAGAGAGGTTAGTGATTTTCCTATATAAATCTAAGTCTTAACTTGTAGTGTGTGACAAAAGAAAAGTTACAATTCTTCTTTTAATATATTCTTATGTTGGGTTTTCTTCCGATTGAATCTTTTTTAGTTTCTGGCTCCTAGTTTATACTAGAAGAGATTTGAATCATGGGGATACACCTATACCGGATGAAATATCCTTAAGGACACTGTTTTTTGACACGCCTCAAGCTATGAGAATTTCCTATAAGAGTTTGTGATGAAGTATAAGCTTTGGTGAATTCTGTACAAGTGTTCGTGATGAAGATATTTTCCGTAAGATTTCCAACATGAAGTAAGGAATGTTCAAACATACCTTTTGACGAAGAACTTAAGAAAGGGACCTTGAGAATTAACATTAGATCTTACTTCTTGAAGTGTTGGAGAACAAGAGGTTAAACGTTTGGCATAGCTTATCGAATCTTCTAGAATATGACTTTTCGGGGAAGTTAATAATCAAGGGTTAGGGTTATGAGATTAGGAAAGGAAAAACACACCCCTCTTGAAACGCGAACAAAAGAGAGGACTGAAACAATTTCGGAGTCGGTGCGCGGTCGCGCATCTGGAGTTAAGCTCTCAACGTATAGGCTTAAAAAATCAAAATATCCAAGCTGATTAGTTTGACACTGAACTGAAGAAATTCGATCCAATCCAAGGTTGTTTGGATTGGATTTGGATTGTATTCTTCAATCGAAAAACCTAAAATCCTAATTGAAATGTTTATATCAACTCCGAACTATTGGAACTTCCAACCTTAGTCACAAGACAACTTGCTATAAAGCCAAAAAGTGTACTGAAGTATCAAAATATTTGGTTAAACTTTCTTTATATTGTTGATCTTAGAAATTATGTTTATATAAAGATGTTTAGTTAGTATATTACCAAAGGAGCACGGTTAAAAGGGATAATTTTACAAAGAATTATAAGTAATTGTAGTTGAATTCAATTGAATATACAATACACCATTTTCGAATTACTTTGAGGAGAGCCAACAAATTTCAAAGATCTCAACGATCGATCAAAGATCTCTGCGATCGATTAAAGATCTCGGTGATCGATCAAAGATCTTGGCGATCAATTCTTTTCTCGGGTAAGCGCATAGGAAGTTCCCAATTAAGCTTTGATTCATGGATTCATGTTCTTATCGTTGGTAGGGTTTAATATCGTCCTAAAATTCTTTAAAATAAAATTCAGTTCGAGTTTCTGCAAAAGAGAGAAGTCTAACTGATTCTAAGTCTTCTTTAGTGCTGTCAAAGGGGCACTTAAAGCGTGCTGCCTTGTGACGAGGCTCAAAACGTGTTGAGCACTCCAGCTTACATTATGTGCACTTCAGTGTCGTCATCAAAGTTCTAAGGCATTCTTTTCATTGCCAATGAGCCTCTTCTAAAGAGGTGACTCTAAACAATTGATATTTCACTTTTATCATAATGTGTTTTTTTTCAGTTTCTTTGGTCATATATTTGTCATTCATGTTTATAATTATTAGTCTTGGACTAAACATATATATATTTGCATTTTTCTCCCTTTGCACCTTTTTATTTTATTTAAACCCACACTTTATTTGCGCTTCACGCATAAAGCCACAACTTACCTTAGAACTTTTTGAGCTTTTCGCCTTTGATAACACTGATTCTTTTTGTATATAATGAATAAGTTAAATATCCCCCTAATATAATTTTGCGAGTTTTGTACATAAACTAGTTGACATGATACATAAACATGACCATTAACTTGTGTGTTCGGAAAAATTATATTAGGGGGATATTTAACTTTGATGACGACACTGAAGCGCACATAAAGTAAGGTGCAGTGCTCAACACGTTTTGAACCTCGTCTCAGGGCTTAAGCACACTTTAAGTGTTCCTTTGACAACACTAAAAAGACTTGGAATCACTTACACTTCTCTTTTTGCCAAAATTCGAACTGAATTTTATTTTAAAGAATTTTAGCACGGTATTAAACCCTAGCAACGATAAGAAGAACATGAATCCAGGAATCAAAGCTTAATTTGGAATTTCCTATGTGCTTACCCGAGAAAAGGATTGATCGCCACGATCTTTGATTGATCGCCGAGATCTTTAATCGATCACCGAGATCTTAGATCGATCGTTGAGATCTTTGAATATTTTTGGGTCTCCTCAAAGTAATTCTAAAAAGGAGTATTATATGTTCAATTTAATTTAACTGCAATTAGTTATAAGACTCTTTGTAAAATTACCCCTGATAACCATGCTCTATTTTGGTAATATACTAATTAAACATCTTTATATAAATACAATTTCTAAAATCAACAATATAAAGAGATTTTGACCAAATATTTTGATACTTCAATACACTTTTTGGCTTTATACAAAGTTGTCTTGTGACTAAGGTTGGAAGTTCCAATAGTTCGGAGTGGATATAAAAATTTCAATTGGGATTTTAGGTTTTGAAATTGAAGAATACAATTCGAATCAAATCCAAACAACCTTGGCTTGGATCGAACTTCTTTAGTTTAGTTTCAAATTAATTGTCCCGACCCAGACCGTCATGATTGGCACCCACAATAACCCTTCAATGGTGGACATATGCGAAAGAGAATTCCATGGCAGCCCGGAAGAATTGGCTAACCCTTGAATTCGAACGATCACTGATCTCCTAAGCGAGGTCTGTCAGTAGCCGCTTGAAGATGCCATGTACTAAAAAAAAAAAGAGCACGTGCATTATCAGTACACAACCACAGTGTACTGGTAGGATCACACGGCTATCCCACTAGTGCAACATAAACAAGTCAAGACAACATTATAATCACATGCATATATATATATCAACTATATACAATATTATCAACATTTACGAACAACGAACAACGAACAACGAACAACGAACAACTTCATATTTATATGAAATCATTAGTCCTCTCATGGAACCCAAACCCAAACACTTAGCATACCGGAATGTGGTATCCGATCCTATAATTATGTCGAAACGTGGCCACCGATCCATTCAACACACCACAATCCCAATAACAAGTATATCATCAAAGATCATACATTTAAGTCATGATTTCATGGCAATCATCATTCATCTATCTCATTTACAACAAGCGTGATCAATATTGCAACATTCATACATATACAAGTATCATAATGAAGCAAGAACAAACATACATCACACAATCATAGAATCACAACCATCACCTACCTCGAAACAAGCTTGAAACCCTAAGAAACTTGATCCTTCCCTTTTCGGATTCGTTCCGCGTGTTCTTGGTCTACAAACAATCAATATAATACGGGAATCAATAAACATTCACTAATTACCCAAATTACTAACAATTCTATGAACCCTAGATCATACCCATGATCCCAATTATACAATATAGGATTGTTTCCACCATAGAATCTATAACAAAACCTCCCCCATCAATATTCACCAATTCTATTACGTTCTACGGATCGAAATATGGATTCGGGGAGTGAAAAGCTTACATTTAGCCTCAAGAATGGTGAAAAATGAGTAGGAGTCGCCTGGGATTTGTTCCTTTGCTCTAAAAGTCAAAAAGTGCATAATGCGGTCGTTTAGAGGTTTATTAACGACTTTAATTTGCGTCGAGCCCACCACATCGGTCGTCACTCCGCTGTAGTATCCCCGCCAGAGCGGCAAAACCCAACGCCAAAGTGGTTTACTCGAGACAGAGAGCTATTTCAAGAATTCCAAAATTCCCATTTCACAACACACCTCTAACCAACGACACTCAGAAAATACCCTTTACGCCAAGATCGATTTCGGGAGTTCTACTCACCCGAATTCAATTCCCTTAAAGTCGTACGGATTCCTTAAGGAGTTATATAACTACTCATGTAATCAAAATCATAAATGATTCACCCGATTGTTACCAGATTTCCCTACACCTCGATGACTCCAATTTCATCCAAACCTGGACAAGGTTGGGAAAAAATCCAAATACTACAAAAATGTTTTCCGGCAACAAATTTTCCCCCGTTGGCTTTTCTATAACGACGGGAACATGTCGTTACAATAGATACCAATTTACCCATCACTCGTCCCCGAGTGACAAAACTTAGGAAAATAGGCTAAGGAATGGATGAAGTAGTACCTGAATCAATGAACAATTGTGGATACTTTTCTCGCATGTCTCTCTCGGTTTCCCAAGTAGCTTCCCCAACTGGACGATGCTTCCATTGAACTTTCACGGACTAATATCCTTGGTCCTCAACTTGCGCACATCATGATCAACAATTGCAATCGGTTCCTCCTCATATTGGAGGTCATTGTCTAACACAATTGAGTGTCACTTAATGATATAATTCCCGTCACCATGATACCTCTTCAACATGGACACGTGAAATACCGGATGAACACTTGATAAATTAGGAGGTAAAGCCAATCTATACGCTACCGGTCCCACACATTCAAGAATTTCAAATGGACCAATGTATCTAGGACTTATCTTACCCTTCTTACCAAATATCATCACCTCTTTCATGGGTGATACCTTAAGAAGAACATTTTCACCGGATTGAAGCGCCATGTCTCTAACCTTATGATCCGCATACTTCTTCTGTCTACTCTGGGCTGCTAAAAGCTTAGCTTGAATACTCCTCACCTTATCTTGAACATCCTTCACTTAATCTACTCCCAAAGGTTTCACATCTCCAGCCTCAAACCATCCTATGGGTGATCTACATCCCTCCCATAGAGTGCCTCGAATGGTGCCATATCAATGCTGGAGTGATAACTATTATTATATAAGAACTCACACAACGGTAATAACTTATCCCAATGCCCTCCAAAATCAATCACGCATGCCCTCAACATGTCTTCTAACACTTGAATAGTCCTCTCTGACTGCCCGTCTGTCTGTGGATGGAATGTTGTACTAAAAGTGAGTTGTGTGCCCAATTCATCATGCAATTTCCTCTAAAACTTGGATGTGAATTGGGTACCATGGTCTGAGATGATAGAGAGGGAAACCCTATGCAACCTCACTATCTCTTTCACATAAACCTTAGTCAATTGCTCAGCATTATAATCTATTCTTACAGGAATAAAATAGGTTGATTTAGTCAATCTATCAACCACTACCCAAATAGAATCAAACTTCCCCAAAGTCTTGGGAAGACCAACCACAAAATCCATGGCTATCATTTACCACTTCCATTCCGGAATTGGCAATCTTTGAAGTAAACATATAGGCCTTTAATGTTCATATTTTACTTGTTGACAATTTTGACACTTCGCCACAAACTCCGCTATGTCTTTCTTCATGCCCAGCCACCAATAAATTCGCTTTAAATCTCCATACATCTTTGTCACACCCGAATGAATAGAATATCGCGAACCATGAGACTCTGCCAATAATTTTTCAATCAAGTCATCTACTCTAGGAACACAAATTCTTCCTTCAAAATTGAGCACACCATCCGCATCAAGAGTGGTCTCTTGTGCCTTACCATTCACAGTCTTCTTTCTAATCTCCTCCAAATTCTCATCCTCAAATTGTTTGACCTTGATCTATTCAATGAATGCGGCCCTCACTTCAATGCTAGCTAACACCCCACATCATTATGAGATTCCCAACTGCATGAACTTCTATTCTAAGGTCTGAATTTCTTTAGCAAAAGGTCACTTGGCTACACTTAAGGAAGCTAAACTACCCATACTCACCACTTTTCGACTCAAGTGTCTACCACCACATTAATCTTGCCCGGATGGTATTGAATGGTCACATCATAATCTTTAAGTAACTCCGTCCATCTTCGTTGTCTCAAATTTAGATCCTTTTGAGTGAACACATCCTGCAAACTATGATGATCAGTAAACACTTCACACTTAACACCATAGAGGTAATGCCACCATATCTTAAGAGCAAACACTACCGCTGCCAACTCTAAATCATGGGTTGGATAATTCCTCTCATGCACCTTCAATTGACGCGAGGCATAAGCTATGACATTCTTATCCTGCATCAACACAACACCCAACCCAGAATGAGAAGCATCACAATAAATAATAAAAACTTTACCTTCAACCGGTAATGCTAGAATAGGTGTGGTGGTCAAAAGAGTCTTGAACTTTTGAAAGCTCTCCTCACACTTTTCAGTCCATTCAAATGGTATCTCCTTTTTGGTCAAATTAGTCAAGTGAGTGGCAATAAAAGCAAAGTTCTTCACAAATCGATGATAATAGCTAGCGAGCCCAACAAAACTCCTAACTTCCATCACAAAGCTAGGCCTAACCCAATTCTTAACCGCCTCAATCTTTTGGGGATCTACCATTACCCCTTCTTTTGAAACTACATTCCTAAAAAATGCAACTGATTTCAACCAAAATTCACACTTAGAAAATTTAGCATATAGCTTTTGCTTCCCAAGAACACCCAAAACACTACGAAGATGGTTGGCATGCTCTTCCTCACTTTTCGAATAGACCAAAATATCATCAATAACACTATAACAAACGAATCAAGAAACAATTTAAACACCCCATTCATCAAACTCATGAAAGTTGCCGGTGCATTAGTCAAACCAAACGACATAACCAAAAACTCATAGTGCCCATAGCAAGTTCTAAATGCCGTCTTGGGCACATCCTTAGGCCTAATTTTCAATTGATGGGAACCGGATCTTAGATCAATCTTTAGAGAAAACTGATGCACCTTGCAATTGGTAAAAAAAATCATCTATTCGAGGCAAGAGATACTTATTTTGAATAGTGATCCTATTCAATTTCCGATAATCTATACAAATTCTCATACTACCATCATTTTTCTTAACAAACAAAACTGGAGCACCCCATGGGGAAGCACTAGGACGAATAAATCCCTTATCATGAAGCTCTTGGATTTGATCCTTAAGCTCTCTTAATTCTGCCGGAGCCATGCGATATGGAGGGATGGAAATGGAACGAGTACCAAGTTCTAAATCAATGCAAAAATCTATATCTCTATCCGGAGGCATACCAGGCAAATCATTAGGAAACACTTCTATAAATTCCGACACCACAAGAATAGACCTAATGGATGGAGCCTCAATCTCAACATCCTTAATATGAGCCAAATAAGCCAAACAACCATGCCCTATCAATTTCTTAGCCCTAATGAAGGATTTGATCTTAGTTCCCTTAAGCATGTACACCCCTTCCCACTCTAATTTTTTCCTTCCCGGAATTTCTAGTGTTACGAACTTAGTATTTTAATTAAGTACGGCATAATAGGGGGACAACCAAGACATACCTAAGATTATGTCAAAGTCAGTCATATCCAAAATCACCAAATCAACCCAAGTCTGAAAACCCATAAACAAAATAGGACAAGCACGATAGACATGGTAACTATGACTGACTCTCCAACTGGGGTGGAAACACGAATAAAGGCATCACGAATATCACAAATCATATCAAAATTTGAGGCAAATCTCACGGATACATATGAATAAATAGAACTCGGATCAAATAACACATTAGCTATCTGGTCACATACAAGAATAGTACCTGTGATCACCGCGTCAGACGCCTCTACCTCATTCTTCCTTGGAAAGGCATAACACTGAGCTCTATCATCTTGTCGAACCACTTCCCTGGCTGGTTGCACATTACCTCTACCTGCATTACCATTTCCTCTACCTCCACGGCCTCGCTGATTACCTTCTCGCCCACCTTATGGACGTCCTCTACCATTATTACCATTACCCACAGGTACCACTACTCTAGACTGTTGCTGTGCGGAATCTAACACACGTGGGTGGGGACAATCTCTCATAATATGGCCAGGTTCTCCACAGTTGTAACAAGTACGATCAAAAGATGGTCTGCCGTCCGTCGAAGGCGCGACTCCCTGGCTATCCTGAAAATTATGAGATGGAGTTTCCGAGTAACTACCTATAGAGGTGGGCATAACAGACTGAATTGGCTTGGCTGCAAGCGTTGGCCTTTCGGACACCTTGGAATAAGTACCTTGAAAGTTACCCTAGTTCTTGTCCCTTTTCGCCCATGCCTTAGCTTGACCGTCTCGCCTCACCCCCTCCACTTTCTTAACGTAGTTTGTTACCTCATTACAGCTCCTCCCTGCATAAGTCATATGAGCAAATAATACTTGCAACTCAAAATTTAATTCCCTAATAAATAATCAGATTCTATCTTCCTTAGTAGTCACCAATTGAGTAGCATATCTTGACAAAGCATGGAACTTGGCCTCATAAGCAGCCACAGTCATACCACCTTGCCCCAAAGCCATGAACTCATCCTTCTTGCGATTCCTCAAAGTCCTAGGCACATACTTCTCTAGTAATAGAGCATAAAATAGGGTCCAAGTAAGTGGAGGTAAAGTTGAAGATCTACATTCCATATAATCTCTCCACCACTGCTTAGCCTCTCCCTGAAGTTGGAAAGACACAAACTCAACCCCATGCTGGTAAACAATACCCAGTTTATAAAGCCTCTCATAACAATCTAGAATGAACTCATAAGTATCCTCATTCTCAGAACCAAGAAACACAAGAGGCTTTAGTTTTAGAAACTTCGTCAACATTTCATGCTCATTGCCAGTCATAAAAAAACTCAACAAGGGACTGAAGAAAACATCATTACCTCCAGTCCCACCCACCTTGGGTGCAGTGCTAGCAACATGAGGGTTAACATGAGCTTGAGCAGAAGAAACCACTCCAGGACCAACCAATCCCTTTAAGAATGATATAATATGTTGAGCTAACACTGGATCCAAAGGAGGAACACCTGTAGTCCCAACATGCACCTTTTCCTCTTTCCCACATCCTCAACATCTTCAACAATAACATTCTCCTCTTAAATCTCTTCATGATGTACATGAGGGTTCTTATTCACATGAGCATTCTTAACAGGAGCTCCATTTCCAACAGGCGCTACTCTTCCACGACCTTTACCCCTAGCTCTTCCTCTACCTCTGCCTGAACCGTGAACTCTCGTGCAGATTCCTCAACCGGAGCATTGACGGGAGCTACGTGCCTGACACCGTTGAATCTAGTATTAACCATCTACGAACATAAGAGTGAAGGAGGTTAGATACCAATTTGAATTGCCATATACAAATTGGAATCAAATCATAGCACGAAAGGAGACAAGAGAAAACAGAGAGATTTCCTAAAGTCCTATAGCCTCTCGAAGAAAAGTAAAGGCGTCCCCGTACTGTTCTGCGAGACTCTACAAGACTCGTTTTGGTACATCTAGATCAATGAACCTAGGCTCTGATAGCAACTTTGTCATGACCCATACCGTTGTGATTGTCACCCACACTAACACTCTGGTGGGAGAACCACTACTACACCCAAACCAAGAAACTCAACCAAAACTAAGGCATTTAAGTATATGAAAGCAGAAATAATAGCTAACCTGAAGTTCCTATAAACTTCAACAAAAGATCTAACAACTAATAATGCAGAAGAAATAACCTAGAACCTGAAAGTAAATGTACCAAAACATCTAACAATGAACCAAGTCTAAACAAGAAGGAATACAACCCCATACTAATGAACTAACTAAAACAAATGTCTAAGTCCGAAAATGGTGGACATAGGCGAAAGAGAATACCATGGAAGCTCGAAAGAATTGGCTCACCCTTGAATTCGAATGATCACTGATCTCCTAAGCGAGGTCTGTCAGTAGCCGCTTGAAGATGCCTGTACTCAACAAAAATAAGAGCAAGTGCAGTATCGGTACACAACCACAGTGTACTGGTAGGATCACACGCCTATCCCACTAGTGCAACATAAACAAGTCAAGACAACATTATAATCACATGCATATATATCAACATAAACAATATTATCAACATTTACGAACAACAAACAATTTCACATTTATATCAAATCATTGGTCCTCTCATGGAACCCAAACCCAAATAGTTAGCATACCGAAATGTGGTATCCGATCCCATAAATATGCCGAAACGTGGCAACCGATCCTATAGTTATGCCAGAATGTTGAAATCGATCCAAGTTAGTTATGCCAGAACGTGGAAACCGATCCATTTAACACACCACAATCTCAATCACAAGTATATCATTAATATCATACATTTAAGTTATGATTTCATGGCAATCATCATTCATTTATCTCATTTACAACAAGTGCGATTAACATTGCAACATTCATGCATATACAAGTATCAAAATGAAGCAAGAACAAACATACATCACACAATCATAGAATCACAACCATCACCTACCTCGAAACAAGCTTGAAACCCTAAGAAATTTGATCCTTCCCTTTTCGGATTCGTTCCTCTTGTTCTTGGTCTACAAATAATCAATATAATACAGAAATCAATAAACAATCACTAATTACCCGAATTACTAACAATTCAATGAACCCTAGATCATACCCACGATCCTATTATCCAATTTAGAGTTGTTTCCACCATAGAATCTACAACAAAACCTTTATCCATCAATATTCACCCATTCTATTATGTTCTACGGATCAAAAAATGGATTCGGGGAGTGAAAAGCTTACCTTTAGCCTCAAGAATGGTGAAAAATGAGTAGGAGTTGATTGGGGTTGTTCCTTACCTCTAAAAGTCGAAAAGTGTATAATGAGGTCGTTTAGGGGTTTATTAACGACTTTAATTTGCGTCGAGCCTATCACAGCGGCCGTCACCCCGCTGTAGCGGACTCGCCAGAGCGGCAAAACCCAGCGCCAAAGCGGGCTACTCGAGACAGAGAGCCATTTCAAGAATTTTAAAATTCCCATTTCACAATACACCACTAACCAACGACAGTCAGAAAATACCTTTTATGCCAAGATCGATTCCAGGAGTTCTACTCACCCGAATTCAATTCCGTAAAGTCGTACGAATTCCTTAACGAGTTATCTAAATACTCATGTAATCAAAATCATAAATGATTCACCCAATTGTTACCAGATTTTCTTACACCTCAATGACTCCGATTTCATCCAAATCTGGACAAGGCTGGGAAAAAAATCCAAATACTACGAAAAAGTTTTCCGACCCCAAATTTCCCCCCATTGACTTTTCTATAACGATGGGAATAGGTCATTACACTATTCAGCTTGGATATTTTGATTTCTTGAGCCTATAAGTTGTGAGCTTAATTCCAGTCAAATATCTTAGTAATTCCTCATTCTTACCACTATCATCCATATAAAATATTATGCAAGCAATGGTACCATATTATCCAGGAAATGCAACAGAAAAGCATAAATAAAGCGTTAAAAATATTAAGTACAACATAGTAAAATTATGTTGAAGTCTTGAGCCAAGGGTCTATCAGAAAGAGCTTATCTATCTCACCTCTAAGGTAGAGGTAAGGTCTGTGTATACTCTACCCTACCCAACCCCTCTGCGTGAGACTACAATGGGTATATTGTTATATAGTAAAATTATGTCGAAACAAAAAGTATTTTGACATGACTTAATAATTGCAATTGGATATATGAACTAATATCTAGTAAGTAGGGTGTTGGACTTATTAGTAATCAACATATAGATAATAGGCTCATGCTTAAAGGGTAGGGCTAAAACTAAGGTATAAAAGTTTCAAATTTTCGGTTATCCAAAAATCCAAATTCCCAAATTCGAAATCCAATCCGAAATCTTAATATTTAAACAATTGAATCTGCAATCCAATCCGTTCTTAAAATTCAAACCAAAAAAAGAATAAGACAGATTTGGATTTTCCCCAACTTTGCCCACCTACCCCAACTTTTCCTACCCCTACCTATGATATTGGACTCACAATAAAAGAAATCAAATGCATTGCCTAATCAATCTATCATTCTTTGTTTATGAACTACAGATACAATAACAACAATATACCCGGTGTGATCTTACAAGTGAGGTCTGGTGGGTGGGTGGGGTGGGGGGGGGTTGTACGTAGACCTTACTCATACGTCTTGAGGGGTAGAGAGGTTGTTTCCAAAAAACCCACATAAAAAAAGTTATTTACAAAAATTATTCATGAACTAAAGATATCGCAAGTCGAACGTCTATGAAAAAGTTATCGTAAAGTTTCGTTCTTCGTTCCTCTTCTCTTGGTCGAGTTACTTCGTTCCTATTTCTATCTACCAAAAAAATTGAATTGGAGAGCCAGAGGCTTAGATAACAACAAGGCTATTAGAATTTCAGTAGGAAATGTAAAATTGGGTAGACTAGTAAGTAAATTTTACCTTGCCAATTTTATTGTCAAAGAATCTAACAACAAAGGGAGTAATGCAGACTGTTAGCACAAGATTTTAATGATAAACAATTAACTCTTACTAGTCAAAACACAACATCAAAAAAGGAAAGAACCAAGAATGAAACTTGGAATATAAGTATTCCAGAGAACATGGAGATGGAGATCTCACAAACATCAGAAAAGATTCAATCAAGCATACAAACGGACAAACTGAAGATTACCAATCAAAGTTCATCAATCAAGGAAGAAGACACAAAGGCTAAATTGATCTAAAACAATAAATCAAGTTATGAAGCAAAGACAAGGACAATCAAGGAAGGAAAATTCAACGGCTATATCTTAATCAAATCTCAATCAAGGAAGCTGAGATCAGAAGTGAATCAAGGCCAAATCTAGAAGGAAACTGAATATTTTCCTTGACGTTATTCTCGGAAAATAAGGATCCCCTGCCTTATTTTCTAAGGATCAAATCTCTTGGGTTTCCATCTCTTCGAACGAAAGATTCAAGTCTCAAGCACAATTAAATAGAACTCGTCTCCATTGGAGAAATATACAATGAGTCTGAATCATCTCACATTCTCTACTCTACTTTTAACAAGCATTGTATTCCCTAGTTCTATTGTGTAAACAAAAAAAAGAGGAGAAAAATATATTCTTGGTAAGGCTTTGTACCAAAAGAAAAAAGAACGTGAAAACAATCTAAGTGTTAATAGTGAAAAAATACACTCACCTCAGTACTCACATCAAAGGTTACAAAGTCTAGAAGAGAACACCCTTACAACCCAAGGGGACTGGACGTAAGATCCATTTTTGGATCCCAACCAGTATAAAACATTTCGTGTCAAGTTTACCTGTCACGACTCAGGGGTACACCCTAGACGTAACACGGCGTACTTGACCCCGAAGGGGTCTCATACAAGCCCTTAGCGTATCATCACATAGAATAAAAGAAATGATGCGGAATTTAAAAACCTTTATCCATACAATCAAAGTCTTTTATAAAAGCAAGCGGAAGTCTAACTTGTCTCAAATAGCCATCTAATACAATCTTTGAATCAACAATAGGGTCACAACCCTTCAACATAATCCAAAACATAAAATGACTAGAAAGAAACTACTAATGACTCGTACATCCTCGAATCTTGAGGACTGCCCACAAGCTAGGATAATAGTCGATCCAAGCTTGAATCCAAAAGAAGATCACCTTAAGAATCGGAACCTACACTTTGTGAAAAATGTAGAAAATATGGGTTAGTACAAAAATTGCACTAAGTATGATATCCATGCATAAAATCCTTGAAAACATGCTAAAATGACATTTTAGTTGAAAACCATGCTATATGCCAAGTTTGAGAAACATCATGAACTTTAGTATAAAAGCATAAGTCACAAGCATATTCATCATATAAATCATTATATCACATAATAGAACCATCTCATAGGTAACCCTAAGTATTACTTGTGCAATGTATATATAAAGATCCCGTAATCCCATCTATACTAAGTACCACTTTTAGGCTACCATAATCATATTTACCATTCTTTAATCCCATCTTTAGTTAATACTCATAGACAAGGAACATTAACATTTAATGACTCATATCAAGTAAAGCAACCCATAGTAACAATCCAAGTTAAGCATTCATCATTTCATAAGTCATTATACACTTGAGGAACACACCATAACCACTCTTAAAGCCTACTTGTGCAATGCATGGATGAAGTCCCATACCCCCACCCACACTTTATAGAGCTTCTTGAGTAACCATAGTACATAACTCACATTCTTTGTCATGGTAGGAATAATCCTTAACCGACATACACCATGTGAGCAAATCATGGAATCTGGTGTCATGTCCCACACCGAAAAGAGTTGGTCTACTTGCCTAAGGTAAAACCGGTAATATTTTAGCTTAGGTGGATCCACTAGCTAATAACCTATGAGGGCACATAGTTATGGGATAAGGAGGTTGTTACTAGAAACCCGACCTCACATAAGGAGAACTTCCACCTCACAATATACACTCGGTGCTAAGCATTAAATTCCCATGGAGTAGTTCATTCTCTTTTAACATTATTACACATGAAAGGGATGCCATTAGCCTACCGGTTCAAGGTACATGATTATAATAGCTTATTAAATCCTCATGAAAGGGGTACCATTGGCCTATCGATTCAAGGTTCATCATTAGTCACTCAAGAAAAGAGTATTATTATCCTACCGATTCAAGGTTCATCATTAGATTAGCTCATTGATTTCTCATGAAAGGGATACCATTGGTCTACCGATTCAAGACAAAGCCTTATAATACTTCATTAGTCATTCATGAAAGGGATTCCATTGGCCTACCAATTCAAGGTATATCAATCGAGATAGCTTTTAATTACACATGAAGAGGATGCCCTTGGCCTACCAATCCAAGGTATATCATTATATGAGAAAACCTTTCACAACATGTCATCATCATTCATAAGTGTATAATTGAGAATAACCTTTCAACAACACCACAATTACATTATAGTCATAATCACATTACTTTCAAAGTATTCATAAAGCATGTACATAACCGTCATGATCATACAAAATTCTCATAAATTTCCCTTCAAGGACCATGAATCATAATTCACCAACACATCTAAAATTACTACTTAGACATGGATGATAACATGATTCAAGTAATCAATTCATCACATTCATAAAACTATAGCATTCTACTTACATCAATCAATACCCACACTTTAAGATCCAATTTGAGAAATTAGGATAATTAATGGATTCTTGAGTAATTCAACTTAAAAATATACAAAATCATCAATATATCCATAAAAAAACATAATTCAATCATTTAAAATGAATTTTAAAGGAATCCATGAGATTGAAGTCAAACCCTAACTTTTGGGTTTTCTAGTTTTCAAATTGGGGGTTTTGTAGGGGCTCTATGGGTGAAGGCTAACCATAGATGAAAATATACCATACCTTATTGAAGATTCACCACGAATTTGGGGAGAAAATATTGACTTCAACCCTAGCTTCACCTTTCTTCTTATCCTTCCTTCAAATTCTAGAGAAAAGATTTTGGGGGAAAGTTGGTTATGAACTTGGAGTCTTGGGATTTATGAGGTGGTTAATGACTTAAAAAGTCTTATATAGGTTTATTAAAACAATATAAAATGACCCTACATTAAACTAACTTAATTAGGAATTTACCTAAACACCCTAACCTTGGCCAAACCTTGGATAGGTTGCAGGCACGACCCACGACGTAGGACCCACGGTCCGTGAATGGGTCTACAGAGCATCCTGCAGGTACGTTGGTGGTGGTCTGCAGCTCCCAACTTGGGTTATTGACCCTCGAACCTCTCCCACGAGGCGTGGATGGACCTACGCCCCATAAGTCCTATCCGTGGCTCACTTGATTTGGGCAGTTTTGGGGTTAGGCTTTAGGGTCCTCCTCAAGGACCCTTGATTGGTCCTTGGGGACTCGTACCTTGACGTTTAACCCCTAAACACTTAATTCTAAGTATCAGGAGTTATTTAAGACTCTAAACCACATATCAAACTCTAAAACTCTCACGTAATGTTGTAGTTTCACCTACTAATTTTCTGGGTGTTACATTGCCTTATGCACTTTCCAACTTCAGTATACTTCTTGGAAAATAGTGGTCGATTAAGGATCTTCACAAGTCATCTACTCACAAAAAAAACAATAATTCACCCCCTCCCCCTCTTGCACTTTCAATTGGTATCGGAGCGTTGTCTCACAAAAATGTATCTAAGAATAGATGAGAAAAAAATCATGGGCAACAATCATGGGAGCACTATTTCAAGAAGGAAACTCTCAAACAAGACATCCATATTTTAATGGAAACACTTTTCTCACTAGAAAGTTAGAATGGAAACCTTCATAGAATCTTATGATGTGAAAGTCTGGAGAGTTATCCAGCTTGGTGATATTCCTATTCCCACTACAAAAGGTTCAGACGAAAGTTAGTCCTCCACCATCCCAAGTTTGGAGAACTACATGAATGAACAAATGGTGATTATTAAAATAAACTCTAAAGCAAAAAATGTTTTGTATAACGCTATCAATGGTGAGGAATATGATAAAACCTATTGTTGTGATACTGCCAAGGAAATGTGGGACAAACTAGAGGTCACGTATGAAGGAACTGATAAAGTCAAAGAAATCATCATCAGTTTGCTAGTTTACGAATACAAACTCTTTCAAATGAAAGAAGGAGAAGCAATCAAAAGCATGTTTTCACGATTGAGTAATATAATTGGAGAACTAAAGGCCTCAGGAAAAAACATATCCTGCCATTGATCATATACGAAGAGTTCTCAGAAGTCTACCACCTCGATGGTATGCCAAAGTAGTTGCTCTTCAAAGTATGAACCTAAACACTCTAATCTATGATGAGGTAAGAGGAGACTTAATTGCTTTTGAGAAAACACATCTGAACAAAAAATGCCAAGAAGATACCAAAAAGAAAACCGTGGCATTCAAAGCTAGTCAGGCAGACAAAGGAGAAAAAGAACTAGCAGAAGATGAAATTACTTTAATTACTAGATTATTCATGGAATCATCCATAGGTCCAGAAACAACAGAAAAAGAAGAAATTCTAGAAAAGGAAAGTATATTACTAATCAATCAAAAAATGATGGAAAATGCTATGAATGTGGAAAATATGGACATATAGCCAGTGAATGTCCAGAAGCAAAGAAAAATTGTTCCAGAGGAAATCAAAAGAATAAAGCACTAACCAGTTGGAGTGATGAAGACAATTTTGAAAATGAATAGAAATTGGAAACATATGTTTCATGGCAGTTGGAGAATCAAGCAATGAGGTATGTAATAATTGTAATGAATTAAAAAATTTGCTAGATTGTGCTGTGACAGACCTTAATCGAATATTTACTGATTTTCGATATCTTCAAATTGAAAAGAGAAATTTAGAAATAAAATTAGAAGTAAGTGAAGTTGAAAAATATCTTTCTGAAGAAGTTCATTAACTGAAAACTGCCCTTTAAAATTTTCAAAACAAATCTGATTCTTCAAAAACTTCCTCTAAAACTCATAAAAAGGTCTCTAACATCAAAAAATCTTCATATGGAAATTACTTTAGTTGTAATCAGTCCTATGAGCTGACTGATTCAAAAACTAACAATGACAATTCCATCTTAGATGAAGACATTCTCAAAAATTGTCAATATTATGGGAAGTTGGGCATTTATCTTACAATTGCAGGTTTCGAAACTATAACACCACTAAATGGGTTTGAAGACCCAAAAGAAATTTGGATAATCCTAACCTCAAAGGACCCAAAAAAGCTTGGGTACATAAAAGGAGATAATAATTTTGTTTTGCAGGTTCACCGCAGAAAAACAAAGGGAAAATGGTATCTGGATAGCAGATGTTCAAATCACATCACAGGAGATAAAAACTTATTTAAATCTTTTGGAGAATATAAGGGAGGAAACATTCATTTTAGTGACAACTCAAAGAGAACAATTATTGGTATAGGTATAATCACTTTCAATGAATCATGTGATATCACAAATGTTTACTTAGTGGTAGGACTAAAGTATAATCTGTTGAGTATCAGTTAACTATGTGACTCAAATCTGGAAGTCCGATTTCAAAAGAATCAATGTGTAATAGAGGATCACTCTGGAAACAATCTACTACAATGAAGCAGAGAAAAGAATATATTCTTGATTCTGTAAAAAAGACTGGACAACATATATGCCTAGCATCAAAGACTGATGATCCCTGTATTTGGCATAAGAATCTTTTTCATGCAAGCATGCGACAAATAGAGAAATTGGCTAAGAATGATCTCGTAATTGGTTTAACTAAATTGGACTATACAAAAGATCATATCTGTGACACATGTCAAATGAGTAAGAACACAAGAAACTCATTCTCTGGAAAAGATATTGTATCCACAAATAAACCACTGCAGCTATTACACATGGACTTGTTCGGACCTACTAGAAAAGCCAGCATCGAAGGTAAAAGGTATGCATTTGTTATTGTTGATGATTATTCTCGTTTTACCTGGGTAATGTTTTTATCTAATAAGTATGATACTTTAAATAACTGAGTTTTTTTGTGAAAAAGTTCAACGAGATAAAGGTTACTATATCTCATCTATAAGAAGTGACCATGAGGAGAATTTGAAAACAGATTGTTTGCAAACTTCTGCAACAACAAAGGATACACTCACAACTTCTCTTCACCTCGATCACCGAAACAAAATGGAGTAGTAGAACGGAAGAACATGACACTACAAGACATGGCGAGAACAATGATTGTTGAGCATTCTCTTTCACACAAGTTTTGGGCAGAAACTGTAAGTACAACATGTCATGTGCTAAATCGATGTTTAATTAGACCCATTATGAAAAAAACTCCATATGAATTATGGAATGGTAATAAACCTCATATCGGATACTTTCATCCATTTGGATGCAAGTGTTTTGTTCATAACAATGGCAAAGCCAATATTGGTAAGTTTGATGCACGAAGTGATGAAGATGAAGAAGATAGTCAACTTACTGCCTCAACTCAAAAGGAGACAAACTATGCCGAGAAGTCAAATACTGAAGAAACTTCTACTGATCCTATAGTTGAAGTAGTTCCAAATGAATGGCGAAGTGAACCAAACAACCTGTAACGACTCGGAAAATGATAGAGTGAAACTAGAGCCTCATATGTGAGTTTGGAGTCGAGAACTTAATGAAATGATTATATTTGAATTTGACCCAAAAAGTTCTTAAAAATGTACTTCGGA
>JAJOOO010079520.1:0-14519 GCA_029582685.1 Solanum piurae
TATGCACCATCAGCCATCATGCATGGCTAAAGCATGTCCACTTCTTTCCAACTTTGTTCACTAGACCATGATGGTCCCTTTGAAGATATTTAGATAAAATAGTTAGGAGTTCAACACTTCACCAAAAAGTAAAAATAGATCTATGTGGTATTGTGGCGGTGGTGGGGTGGTTACTCTTCACTTTTAATTACTCTCTCCGTTTCAAAGTAATTGTCATTCTAGTAAAAATAAATTGTCCTAGAATAATTTTAACTTAATAATTCAAGATTAGTATATTTTTTCAACTAGAATCTTTATTCCATCTTTTGAATAGTGTTCAATTTTCAAGAGATATTTAATAAATAAAGATGGTTTAGTAAGCTCAATATTGATTTGTAATTAACTGATTTTTATTGAGACTGAGAGGACACTTAGTTAGGGATTACTAAGCTAGCACCACTTAGGCTCAATATTGATTTCTAATTGACTAATTTTTATTGAGATGACATTTAGTCAATGATCTTTAAGCTAACGCATCTAACAATATAGGTATAAGCTAGGTGGAAAATCGTTGAGAGGAAGCTAGGTTCCCTTTCCCTAAGTTAAGAAGAAGAATTCTCTCTCGCGAGCAGTGGCGGATCTATGAAGGGCTGTGGGGGTGCCACGCCACCCCGAATTTCGACGGAAACTCTATATATACATAGGTATATATATATATCATATTTATATAAATATTAAGCGTGTCACCCACAGAACAAAATTGGCACCCACAGACTCTAAATCCTGGATCCGCCACTACTCGCGAGCCAACGTCAAATGAGACTATCTTCGAGAAAATAGGAATCCTAAAACGAGAAAAGAATATGATAGATTGCCCTTTGATTAATTTGATAGTTATTTCAAAGGATATTTTACCATTACTAAATTTACTTGACATCAACACTATTGCTAGGAAGAATGCAAACTTAGAGCCAATAGAACTAGTAGTAGTCCTTCGCCATCCTCTTGCGAATCAAAATTGTCCATGCCATTTCTAGGATTAAAGATGAAGAATACTTAACACCCAAAAATGTTTTAACACCTGAAGAGCCCCTTTTGTCAATACTATTTTTTTTAAAAAAAAAGTTAAACAATAAACCAATGACTCCTTAGTCCTTAAAAGCATAAAATTGAGCGGGATGAAAAGATCATAATATTCAAGACATTAATCACAAAGTACAACAATGAAAGCCCCGATATTATGTCATCTGTACAAATTTAATAAAAACATAATTATGACCGGTCTCCAAAAAGTAAAGTAAATATTATTTTTCAAAACTTTTTCACCTTCACACCTCAATTTTTCACTCTAACTCAAATTTTGAGTACCATTTTTTTATATTAAATCTGAAATTCGACTCTTGATTCTCGATTCGAATTTCACGTTTGATTGGAATCAAATCTCGATTTGTATATCTAATCCCCCAATCAGGATTTATGGTTGGATCCTGTGAAAATTCTAGTTAACTCAATCCTCCATTGATGAATCTATGAAGAAGAAGGATTAAGAAGAAGAAGAAGAAGATATTATTGTTTGTTATCTTTCAAAATGCTTTACACGTGATTGTCCCTTATATACATACATCACTCATTTCAGAATATTCTCACAACTAACTAATTCTCATTATTGACACCTAATCACTTTACTAACTAATTACAATTGAAAACAGTTATAACTAACTGCTACGGTGAATAACAGAAAAATGGGCAATGAACTAAAATGTAAAATGTGCACATCTCAACAGATCCCAAATTGAGTGTCAGCTTCAAAGTATGGGATGAAGGATGACCAAGTCTTCTATGCCATAATCCACAATCCTGCTTCGATACTCCTGCTGCTATCCTCTGATGCTCTTGATTTCCACTTTGTTTTGGTTCTCCACATTCACCTTTAAAAAAGTATAAACTTCCTTCCTCCTTATCAATCCCCCTTCACCCTGCCACTGTAAAGATCCTGAAACACACAGAAGTCAGGGTAAAAGGAAACAAAGCAGGAGAGTTCCTTGGTTATTTTGGACACTAACAGTAAGTTGAACTTGAAGTCAGGAACAACCAGTACATCCTTCACAGTTTTAGAATTAAACATACATGCCTCTCCAATATGTGATATTTCAGCCTTGTCTCTTGTGGGCAAATTTACTCTTTCTCCTTGAGATTTATCTAAACATCTACTAGTGGTTAACAACTTTCTATCAGCTGTAATGTGATGGGAACAACCAGAGTCTACTATCCAAGTATGTGAAGAAACATTGGATGAGAAACAAGTAGCTTTACCTGTCATATTAGCCTGCTTCACCTCCTTGTTGTCTTTGTGTAGCATGTCCATAATTTGTCGATATTCTCCATCAGTGAATCTATGTGCCTTAGCCATAAAAACATTGTTTACTTCTTGGCTGTTGGTATTATGGTGATCCACCTGATCTCTAGATACAACAGTCAGATTTGCTGAGAGTTGCCCAGTGTTGCCTCTATTACCACCAAAATTTCCAAATCCTTGATTATTTTGTCCTTCAGAGTCTTGCACAGGTTGTCCCCTTGAGTTCCCATTGTTATAACCAGATTTTCTTCTTTGTTTCCAGCCAGCAGGATATCAAATCAACTTGTAGCAATTCTCCTTAGTGTGACCAGTAAAATGACAATACTCACACTTTCTTCCTTTATAATTCTGATTTCCAGTATTGAACACATGACCTCTGTTAACTTGCATTGCAAGAGGTGTTGCATCAGGTTTCTCACACGCAGCAGCTACACAGGCTGAATGTTGAATTTCATCCTCTATAATCATGGTATATGCCTGATTGATAGAAGGAGATGCACTTTTTAGTAGAATTTGTCTACGAGCCTGATCATAGGACTCATTTAAACCACTCAAAAACTGAATTAGGCGCATCTGATACAAGTGATCTGTATATTCCTTTGATTTTGGGCAAGCACAACTTGGTGAAGGAACCAGTGCATCAAACTCTCCCCATAAATTCTTCAATTAAGTAAAGTAAGTAGAAACAGAATCAGTACCTTGTGAAAGTGTGTGGATCTCCCTATGCAGTTGATAAATTCTCATTCGATTGACTTTGTCGAATCGCTCTTTCAAGTCTTCCCAGACAGTGTAAGCAGTTGTGGCGTACACAATACCACTTAGAAGTTCTTCACTGACCGTACTTATTAACCATGAAAGGACTATAGCATTACAAGTCTCTCATTGTTCGTGTAATGCATCTGGATACAGAGTTCGACTACAAGCTCCCGTAACAAAACCATACTTCTTTTTTCCCAATAACGCAATACGCATCGATCGACTCCAGATTCCATAATTCTCAGATCCAGTCAATTTGATAGGAATCAACATCGCACCTGAAGCATTTGAAGGACCTATGTGCAAAGGATCATTCTGATCTATTTTGATAGCAGCCATTGTCGTCTTCTACACAACTTGTCGTCTTCTACACAACCATCGATGGCTCTGATACCATGTGAAAATTCTAGTTAACTCAATCCTCCATTGATGAATCTATGAAGAAGAAGGATTAAGAAGAAGAAGATATTTTTTTTTTATCTTTCAAAATGCTTTACACGTGATTGTCCCTTATATACATACATCACTCATTCTAGAATATTCTCACAACTAACTAATTCTCATTATTGACACCTAATCACTTTACTAACTAATTACAATTGAAAACAGTTATAACTAACTGCTACATTGAATAACAGAAAAATGGACAATGAACTAAAATGTAAAATGTGCACATCTCAACAGATCCCAAATTGAGTGTCAGGATCAAATCTCAAATCAGAAGTCAGATCCCGAGTCGTGGTTCAGATCCTGATTAGGAAGTCGAATTCCGCATCGGATGTAGGATTTAGTTTTTATGATACAATAAAACTAAATAAAGTATTTTCAATATTTTTATATTTTCTCTATATGGAATTCTAAAGTACTAATTTACTAATGAAAATATGGATCAACATGAATTTTACCCAATCCATTTTTACCCAAGCAAAATATGGATATATAGAATTGTTATCTCATTTATGTTTACCCATTTTAAATCCGATCAAATTTGACCCAACACACCTATTTTCCACCACTAAATCTCAACTAACATTTCTACTCCAACTTTTAGCGTAACACAAATAGATACTTAAACTTTCATTTAATTCAACAAACATAAAATTTGTCAGGTAAGATAATTTTATGATAATTTATCTTATGACAATCAATGTCTACTTGCACACTCAATAAAAACAGGAGATAAAATGATCAAAATAGTCCTTGGGGTTGAAGTATTTTGGTCCTTTATATATATCATCTCATCCAAATAGTCCTTAATGTATATGAAAAGATGGTCAATTTAGTCCGTAGCCCTAAAACTAACCAAAAAAATAAAAAATCTGTTAAATTTAACAGTGGGTCCCACACTTGTTGGAACCCTTCTTCCTCCCTCTTTCTTCCGTAATCTCTTCTTCTCCATCGGTTTTCTTCAACCATTTTTTTTACAATTTTCAATTGATCTATTTTTGTTTCCACTGATAAAATCCTCTCATACAGACACAAAGTTTCTTAAGATTATTATTTTATAGCTCTGTCCATTCAGTTTTAATCCTTTTATTTGAAAAATGGAATGAATAAAGATGCTGGAAAAAAAAACTTGTAATTTTGAAAAGGATAAAATAAAATAAAATTAGTTACAACTTAAAAGGAATTGCTTTATGGCGATCTCGCGGAGAAATATAGTCGTTTAACTAATTTACTTGGTTCACATTTGTTTTAGCGATCTTGATTTTCTTCTTCTTCTTCTTATATAAGAAAATAGGAGCTGCTCAAATTTTTGTTCTGACGAAAGATACGAAATGAATGTAGTGTGTATGATTTTTCTTACAAGGATACGGGGTATGACCTTGTGAAAGAAAGAAGTTGAGGAAGCAGGGTGCCATGGCCCATGGTGATGGTGAAAGAAAACAAATTGAGGAAGAAGGGGTTGTACTCATTTTTAATTAAAAAAAAAAAAAGTTTGGCATGTTGTGGGACCCACGATTAAATTTAACAGTTTATTTGTTTTTTTTTGTTAGTTTTAGGGGCAAAGGACTAAAATGGTTATCTTTTCATATACATTAAGGACTATTTGGATGAGATGATATATATAAAAGACCAAAATACTTTAACTCCTATACATGAAGGACCGTTTTGATAATTTTCTCAAAAAACAGGAGGTAGGCCAAGTTTAAAAACACCATAAGTCACTATTAACCGTTGCAGTGTACTCAACAAAACTTTAGAAGGTTCTGTAAATCACAACCTTCTATAATTATTTATTTCCTTTGTTTTTAATTACTTGTCCACTTTTGAATTGACACACATATTAAGAAATTAATTAATGACATAGTGAGTTTTTATCATTTTATTCCTATTAATTATGAAAAGTTTTATATTTTTCAAAGTAATTAGTTATTTAATTGAGGATATAATAGATAAAAAAATTGTCATTTTTTTATTTATCAAAATAAATAAATAATTAAAAATAATTATATAAAAAAATAGACAAGTAATTAGGGATGAATTTATTAACTTTTGTTTATAAAAGAGTTTAGTTTACTCCAACTAACAAATGCTCTTTCACATATTCGGCATCTATTCACCACATATAAAAAGGCAAATAGCCATCACAAAGTGGGCCGAATTACCAAAATGCTATCTTCATTTGCTTAGCTGTACACTCACCGACACTACCCACCAATTATGACACTGTTTTACTGTGATATGCGTAACAGCTGATAAAAAGGCATATCTAATTCTATTTTTTATTTTGCTCTCTAAAAAAAATCTTTTTTCTTTTTTCTTAATATTATATTATTATTTTTATTTTAATACTATTTTCCTATTTCAAATAATCACCCTTATAATCTATATAATCTTTATGTAATATAAAATTTTATTCTTATCAAGTTCTTCATTTAATAAAAAAAATTATTCTAAATAACATAAATTGCAACAAATATTATATATAATACATATAAACGAACAATTCAAATCAAAATAAAACATTGATGAAATACAAAAAGTTTTAAAATTTTACATAGATATTCAACTTTTAAACTATTGTGTTTTCTATTAATATATTACGCAGTTTAAAATGAGTAACTTTTGTCATTACTTTATTTATGTGTAGCTAAAATTTATTTAAATTAACAATTTCATTTAATTTGTATTCAATTATTTTGTATACTAATTTACTTCCGATTTCATTTAATTTGTATCCAATTATTTCGTATGCTAATTTACTTCCGATTTCCTATTACATTTTAAACTATTGCATCAAGTATTTTCATGCTCATTAAAAAGTGTAGTTTAATAATTTGTCACTATAACATAAAAGTGGATTGTTAGAATTATCATGTAAACTTTGTGCATTCTTCATAGTGAAAAATAATTATAATTTCAAATTACATATTTAAAGTGACAAAATAATTTTAAAAATCAAATTAGAAAAATTGTCAATTCAGGATGGAAGTAGTATATTTATCAATAATATGTTTTTATATATTATATTACTTTAAAAATAATTATAAATATTAGAGACTTAATTAATAGTCTTATATAATATAAATAATATTAAAATGATTTTAAATTACATACTTAAACTCCTAATTACAAAAAAAAATAAAAATAGAAAATTAATAATTCGGGTGAGAGTAGTAATTTGTCAATAATATATTTTTAGATGTTATATTACATTTGAAAATAATTGCAAATAATAAAGACTTAATTAATTATAGTGTAGAAATAATATTAAAATAATTAAAAAATGAAATAAAGAAGTGAATAGTAATTAATATTAATATAGAGGGAGGGAGTGGTACTCTCCAAGTATAGAGAAAGTATAGAGTAAAATAAAGATGGGTGAAAGATGATCTAACTCAACAGTGGAACATTATTATATACCAAAAATAAGAAAAAGGATTTAAAATAAAAACAAAGTACAGCAACAGAACAAAAGAAAAAACAAAGCCCTTTAGTCAGCTCAACGGCTCACTCACTAATAAAGGACATTTAAAAATTAAATGAAATTAAATAAAAATCTTCTCTGCAAGCAAGTCACAAATAAAAATATGACTCCAAAAACCCATATTAAATTAAACAAACTGAAAATGGCGGTCTAGGACAAATAAACGGACACAATTACCGACACTGACACTGTCAGTAGAGCTTTCAGCAACGCCGGAGTGTTAACGTTACCGGCGTTCTTCTTCGCCGTACTGTTCTCCGAATCTGCAGTGGGACTATCCGCCGGAGAACCAGCCGGAGATGAAGTCGGTGGAGCAGGAGGAGACATCATTGGAGTAGGAGAGCTGGCTTCCGGAGTAGGGGATGGTGCTGGTGTTGGAGAAGTCTCCGGAGCTGGTCCCGGTGCTGGGGAAGGAGATTTACCGTACAATTCCTCAGGGAGAAGCACACTGTCGACGGTGAAAATGCAGAAGGGAGTAGAGTCAATGACCGTGGAAGCGATTCTGGACGAATCAACACCGGTGTCAAGTGTCACCTGGTCACCTTCTGTTGAAGCTTTCAAATCATACTTACTAGCGCCATTAGTAGCTAGAGTTGAAATCGGATCCTTCTTCGTTTTCAAAGTTCCAATAGGAGTGTAACTCGGAATAGCATGATACTGCAGCAATGAAACAACATCAGCGCTACTGAGTTCGCTCAGATCTGGAACTTTAGCTCCCTTAAACGCCTCATCATTTGGGGCAAAAATAGTCAAACCCTTCTCAATAGCAGTTTGATACGTCTTGAGAACTCCAGATTTGACAAGTAATGAAGCAAATGTTTTACAGCCAGCTTTCTCCAATGCACCAGTAATATTAAAATCACCAGATGGCGCAGGTGCCGTCAAAATACCCGGAGCAATAATCGGAGCACTAACCTCCAACACAGATATATTATACTGGATTTGCTTCACAGATTTAGTATACGTAGACGCCAACGGTGAGTTCGGAATAGCTGAACCAAAACCTACTTTACCACCTTTAAGATCGGTAATGTTAACGGAACCTACATTTCCGTGAGCATTGCCGGTGGTTTGGTAAAGAGTAGTAGAAGTTGTAGTGCCGTCGGAGATCTTATGGAGTTTAGTGCCGTCAAAGTAATCAAGCAAAACATGAAGAGAGAGAACATTTTTGATAACGGAAAGTGGATGTTTGTCGACTACAGCAGACATAGCTCCATTAGGCAAAGCTAAAACGGTAATAGTTTCACGGCTGTTAATCTCGTCGGCGAGTTTAGTTTGTGAGAGGTAACTATTGAACACACTGTACTCCGGGAACTGGTTCAAAATTTCAGTGATGTTGTGTGCATGAACGGAAACGGTAAAGAGAGTGAAGAGGAAGAAGTGTAGTGCAGTCATGGTGTACGTTAGCAAAGAGAGAAGTGAAATGCGCAGTGGGAGTGGAGGATAATAAAGAAGTGTGGTATTAAAGGTGGTGGAGGAGACGGTTGACTATGGTTAAGAAGTGAGGGTTAACTATGGTTAAGTTAACTAGGGCTAAGAGTGAAGAATATATGGATAGCATGTGAGACAGAAGAGTGTGAGGAAATTCCGTTCAACTTTTATTTGGGCAACAGCTGGAGATATCTGATATTGTCGGTATTATTACCTTTAAAACTCTTTTATCGTCACAAAATTACACAAATGTCCTTATTCGTTTGGTTGTATGGTTTTGGCCTTTTCATAGGAACATCAAAATATAGTAATTCAGGTCAATTATTAGTAAGTTTTTAAGTATAATGCGGTTGGTAAAGTCTTTAACCTGGAGGGCGGGGCGGGGTGTGATTATAGACATTAAATTTAACCAAAATAAATTTTTTAACTCACCTTGATAAATTGGATGAAAATATGTTCACTTCTAGGTTGAATGACTTTGAACTATGATATTCATTGTTCAATATCAAATTGACATCATAGGTTTTGATCCAAATTAATTTTGAGCGGATTTAATATAATAATATAATTTTATAAGTAGAGTTTGAGGAGCAAGATGTGGATCAATTTTATCTCTATCTTGTAAAGAGAGATTGTTTAAATTTCAAGAGATTCTTGATTCAAGTAATACATATCAAAATCATGTATTGAAAAGATATATAGAAATAAAGAAGTTGTGCTAAAAATAAGGAAGAAAAGTAGAGTAGCAACAAAAAATAAAATAAATATATATATATATATGATAATTGAAGCAAATGAGACAACTGATAATAATAAAATTGAAAAATACAATATTAAAAGAGTAATAATAATGAAAAATCTAGCAAACACTCGAGTACCTAATTAACCGTCTATCCTAATCTTATATTTCCATATACTCTTATCAAAAATCATGATTTTCGTAAGCTACAGACAAGTCATGTCCTATCTAATTATCTCTATCCAATACTTTTTCAGCCTATTCTCGTGCCAAAAAAAATAGTTGTGCTTTACCCCTATCTCCCTCACCCTCCCAATCAAGAAATCGTCTGGATTCTGGAAGCTTGACTTTGGACTATGGCCAAAAGATATATAGGGTTATTTGCAATTTTCCTTACTTCGTGTTGGCCATTAGTTTTTGCCTCTCAAAAGGTAGATAATTTTTTTGGTGAGAAATAAATTTATATTTTGCGTTATAATATTTTACAAGTTATTTTCCGCATCATTAAAGAACGTATGTCCGGCTAAGTATAAATTTCATTTATAAGGATTAAAATTAAATCAGTCCTTATAAAGGAAAAAAGTTAAAAACCAGATAATTTGAAAATTAACCATACAATTAAACGGGACATATACAAGTTTTTGCACGAATTGCGGCTATTTTAAGGTGTTTTTTTAACCTTGACCATCAAACTAATGATCTTTAATTTATTTTTCTTTCCTTCTCATTTTATGTGTGGCTAAATATTTGCCTTGCCTAGCTTTAGTTGTGTAGTATTTAATTCACAAGATATAAATTTAATTTTTTTTTATTTTTAAATATAATTTTATAGGTTCTGAAACTGAACTTATACATCTATTATTATAAATTTGATAGAAACTAAGTTATGACTTGTACAACATAATTTGTGTCTTACGAATTTTAAATTGGGATGTTTTTTGCCTTGTGATTCTTTTTCCCGATGTTAAGGGTATTATCAATCACTTTTTTGTTACTTAAAATATTGAAGGACGAAAATCATAAATTTGAGAAGCAAAAATTAAAAATCACTCTACAATAAAAACATTTGTGTGGATGACCCGAGATCTATATCCGTATCTTTCCTATAAATGAGCCTGCGCCATTGTGACATAAAAGCCCCATAGATTTTTGGAATGGCCCAAATGGGGCTTATTGGACCCTCCTATGACCCATATGCTTCAACATTTTTTGTTTGTTGTAGAACTCATGAATCATGATATTGTATATAATAGCAAATTATTAATTCAAATTAAATGCTATAAACATAGTTTGATTTAATTGTACCCTATAGCAAACTGTTGTTATTTCTCCTCCCTCCCTGGTGGAATCTCGCTCGCCACTCTCGTTCTCGCTGGCAGTATCTCTCGCCTCTCTCGCTTTTATACAAACACAAATGTATAAAATGTGTTTGTGTTTGTATAAAGTGAGAGAAAATTGTATATATACATTCTCCTCTCTCCCCTCTCCCATATCTCGCTCGCCACTCTCCCAGATCTCTCTCGCCACTCTCACTTTATAAAAACACAAATAAATACATTGCGTTTGTGTTTGTATAAAGCGAGAGAAAATTGTATATACAAATACAAATGCATATATTTTTGTCCTATACACTTATGATTAAACAAATACGATATTCCCCTGCCCAGTTTTCTTTTGTTTTTCTCTCTTTCTCGCTTTATACAAACACAAATTATACAATTGATTCTTTTGTATATGTATACCGAAACAGATTATACAATTGCTTCTTATCTATATATGTATAGCGAAATAGACAACTTATTTTGTATATATGTATAGTGAAATAGCCATAGGCAATTAATTATGCAAACTATAGTATAGCATACAAATATTATTTTTGTGTTTGTTATATGTGAAAGTTGGTCATCATGATACTACCAATAATCAGAGATAGACTAGGGCTAAATATTTCTACCATTTTGTTAAAAAAAATCATGGTAAAATTAGGTCGTACGATCACTTTTCGAGCTTGTTATGAAATTTTTAGCCATTGTTTAAAAAGTAATAGGAAAATAGTTATACTTTAATCTTAATGTGAAAATAAAGTTTGGATAAAATATAAAAGAATTTATAAAGGTTTAGACGTTGTGAATTATTTCTTGGATTTGAAATTTTGACAGATAATAAACCCTCTAAATCATTACGATTTTTTGAATTTATAAAGATTTAAACTTTATGAATTCTTCCTTGATTTTAAAACTCCAAAAAATGTGAACCACATGAATCATTCCTTAGTTTTGACCTTATAAATATTTGAACATTATGAATCCTTGGTTTTGAAATCCAACAAATTTTAAACCATTAGAATTAGAGGTGTCAAAATTGAGCTCAATTGTAGGTAATTCGTCCAAGTCGTCCATAATTTTAAGGATTGAGTTCAAGATAATTTGAATTGGGTTCAATCTCAACTCATTCAAGTCCTAACCCATTTAAGAGAATCCTCAATTGAGCTCAATTTAATCTCTAATTTCAACCCGTTTTAAGACTTTTTATTTCCATTGATATAATGTATATTCCTATATTAAAGATAGGAATTACTATCTATTTTATATCTTTTAGGATTTATCTATTCATGTGTAACTTCTTTTTTAAAATTTAATTTAGTTGAAATTCAAATTGTGGTTATAAAAAGAGATAAGTGGTTAAAACACACCTAAACTATACTTTTTTTTTGAGTTTCATACTCAAACTATCGAAAGTGTGATAAACACACCTAAACTATTACACTTTAGTTTGAAAAACACACCTCAAGTAAAATATGATAGTATGTGTATTACACTCTCTCAATTTATTTATTTTAAATGCCACATAGATTGCCACATGGAAACAAATTCCACCATGTCAAAAGATTAAAGTTTAACCTTCAACATGTAGAAGCATATTTCTCTGTTTCTCAGCTGAGTCTCTTTGGTGTGTGAAAAATTTGAGTAAAATTAGGGTTTTCACTATTAATTCACAAATTCATCATGGTTTGAAGGTTAGTTACTCATTTGTCAAAAAATGTTAGAGTTCTTGGTTTTGTCTCAAAATATTAACGATTTTGTATAATTTTTTAGGTTTTGATTCATACCATCTGAAAAGAGTTGAAAAGAGAAGAAATTGACTACATAAGGTACTCTTTCTTTACTCTTGAACTTAATTTTCGTACTGGTGGCGATTTTTAGCTACTGATTTCATGAATAATAGTTGACTTATTAAACTTCACATATTTCAATTGTTCTAAGGTAATGGACACTAAGTACGTAAATTTAAGGTTTCACATCGGTGGTATACTTGTGAGTGAGGTAGGACCTGCTTATATTGGGGGGGGGGGAAAGAATATCCCTTCAATGTTGATATAAACCATTTGTCTATTTCGGAAGTGAATGACTACTGCAGGGATTTTGGGGTTACCAATATAGAAAAAATATATATTGGAGCTTCTCAAGTTGGCAATTTGGTAGAATTGGTTAAAGATAGGGATTTGTTGGTCTTAGCCAATTTGTTGGTTGTTGGGGGTACTATGAACATTTATATCTGCCATAAAGGGGAAGTTCTTTTATCAAAACACACATGTGACAAATGAGTCTTTTGAGACCACATGCAATGAAGTGGATAGACCTAATAAAGAATCTACCATCAAAGTTGGTGAAGGTCTCAATGCACCTTTAGGTAAACAAATAACACTTATTGATGGTAGAGATCAAATTATCGGGGTCCAACAATCAAATCTGATAGAAAATGGCAGCATAAACACAAATGAAGCTGAAGATGAATTTAAGTTTTCTAGTGAAGATGAAGAATCGAAGGAAGATGAAGTAGAAACTATTGTGCATAGTGATGCTGAAAGTGATGAGAATGTTGACTTTTCTAGTGACGAGGATGGTTATGGGAGTGATATTCATGAAGAGCTGAGCATAGTTAAGAAGGATTTGAAAGCATATTTGAAGAAAAAAAAAGAGCCAAGGAAAAAAAAATTGCTGAGTGTTTTCTAGGAGAAGTTGGCATAGATCCTGGTTTTGAAGACATTGATAAACCCAAGAAAAATTTAACTGGTAAGCTAGTAGGTGATGAGCCTTTTTACGACAGTTCTGATGCTGATAGTTTTGAAAGTGAAAGTGAGGGGGAAATATATGTTGAAAGATCTGATATTTTAAGGGCAAGAAAGAAGGACAAGAGGGTCTCATATGATCCAACATGGAAAAAAGTTGTGTGGCAACTTAATATGGTATTTGAAAATGTGAAAAAATTCAGAGAAGCTTTGAGCAAGTATGCAATTGAGAGAGGTTGTCAACTGGATAAGATCCACAATGATCAAAGAAGGGTCAGAGTAAAATGCAAAGCTAATGGTTGTCCTTGGATACTTTATGCAAGCAAAGATTTCAAATCTTCCGATTTCATTATAAAAACCTACAATCCTAGACATAAGTGTTATAGGACCAATACCAACACAATGTGCAATTCTAAGTTTTTGGCTAAGTACTATAAAAGTAGAATTGTTTCTCAACCTTGCATAAAGGGATGGGAAATACAAGATTTGGTCAGGACAGACATGGGATTGTATGTTGGTAAGTTTGTGTGTTTGAAGGCCATGAAAATGGTGTTGAAAAAGATTATGGGTGATCATATTGCTGAGTTTAGTAGAATCTATGACTATAGAGATATGCTTCTTGAATCAAATCCAGGAAGCACTTGTGTGGTGAAAGTGACAAATTGTGATGATGGAAAAAAACTCTTTCATTCCTTTTATATTTGTTTTTCAGCTTTGAAAAGAGGATTCATTGAGGGTTGTAAAAAGTGCATTGGGTTAGATGGTTGTTTTTTGAAGGGAATATCTAAAGGCCAACTACTTGTTGCTATTGCAAATGATGGGAATAATCAGATGTTCCCAATAGCATGGGCTGTTGTTGGAACTGAAAGTAGAGAAACTTGGACTTGGTTTTTGAGAATCTTGAAATCTGATTTGGACATTAATGATGAAGGAGAAGGATTGACTATCATAAGTGATATGCAAAAGGTACGACTTTTAGCCTCTGGTTTCAGCTTTTTTAGCCAATATTAGCTATTATTTTCAGTTTTTTTAGCTACTGATTTTACAAGTTTTAGTTAATATGTTTTAAGTAATTTTAGCTATTAATTTAAGCTCTTTTTTAACCTCTGTTTTCATCTCTTATCATCCAATTTTAACTACTGATTTCATAATTTTTTAGTTGATGTATTATAAGTAGGTTTTAACTATTGATTTCAGCATTTTGTAAGAACCTTTTGATAGTTCATAACAACATTCTATCTTGTCCACAAAATTAGAA
>JAJOOO010079521.1:0-44617 GCA_029582685.1 Solanum piurae
GACATTAATGATGAAGGAGAAGGATTGACTATCATAAGTGATATGCAAAAGGTACGACTTTTAGCCTCTGGTTTCAGCTTTTTTAGCCAATATTAGCTATTATTTTCAGTTTTTTTAGCTACTGATTTTACAAGTTTTAGTTAATATGTTTTAAGTAATTTTAGCTATTAATTTAAGCTCTTTTTTAACCTCTGTTTTCATCTCTTATCATCCAATTTTAACTACTGATTTCATAATTTTTTAGCTGATGTATTATAAGTAGGTTTTAACTATTGATTTCAGCATTTTGTAAGGACCTTTTGATAGTTCATAACAACATTCTATCTTGTCCACAAAATTAGAAACTCTAGTGGTACTTTGTTATTCAACTTGTTTAGCTACTGTTTTTCCCCCCCTACTATTTTCATCACTTTTAGCTTTAGTTGTTAAGTGATTTTAGTCTTAGTTGTGCGGACTCTTCACTTTTGATGCCACACTTGTATTGGATTAATAAAAAATACACTACTTTTGGCTAATTCAACATGCTCTCATTGACATTTTTGAAGAGTCCAAGTAACATATATTTTAGTTATTGTTTTGAGTGATTTTAACCACATAAGTTTTTCAGGGATTATATTTTGTTGTTCAGGAGTTGCTTCCAGAATGTGAACAAAGAATGTGTGCAAGACATATACTTGCAAATTGGTCAAAAAAGTGGAAAGGTGTTGAGGAAAGAAAGAGGTTTTGGGCTTGTGCTAGATCAACATTTGAAGCTGAACTCAGGAAGAACTTGGATAAATTAGCACAATTAGGCAAAGATATTTCTAATGACTTGGTAAACTTCAATCCTAATAGATGGTCCAAAGCACAGTTTAGAACATTCTCAAAATGTGACAGTGTGGATAACAATATGGCTGAAAGTTTTAATGCTTGGGTGTTGGGTGCTAGGCACAAGACTATCATCAGTATGCTTGAAGAAATAAGGAAAAAGGTAATGAATAGATTCACTAAAGTGATAACATTTGTAAATAGTTGGACTCATGACATATCTCCAATGGCAATGTTGGTGCTAAATACAAATGTGAAGAAGTCAATGAGGGTGGAAATTAGTTGGAATGGTGATATTGGGTATGAAGTGAAGGATAGTCCATATATACATGTGGTTAACTTAATTCAAGGAACTTGCACTTGTAAAAGTTGGGGATTGAAAGGAATTCCTTGTGCACATGCAATAGCATCTATACATCACGATGAAGCTAATCTCCTTGACTCGGTTTGTAAGTGGTACAAAAAAGAAACCTATCTGAAAGCTTATAAACATTTTTTACAACCTGTAACAAACATGAAGATGTGGCCCGAGACATCAAATCCAAAAGTTGAGCCACCTCCTGTTAGGAAAATGCCAGGAAGGCCTGGTAAAAAAAGAAAGAAGGAATTTGGAGAGGTACCAAGTTCTGGAAAGCTTCCAAAGAGGGGAAAAACCATGAGTTGCTCCGCTTGTAAGTCAAAAGGTCACAATATAAGAACATGTCCAAACAAACCTCCAACCACTTCAGAGGTACATTTGATTTCTATTAATGTTTATTTATAGTATATTAATACCTTTAACACTTTCAAAATTATTCTTTGCATAGGGTATTGCTACATCACAAGCATCTGCCAGTAGTAAAAGAAGTGGCAAGCAAAAATCTCACCCCACTCAAGCAGTGCAACAATCTCAATCTTCTGAACCATCTCAAACAATAGTGCAAAGTGACAGTGGTAATAGAAAAGGTGCAAATAATGCATTTAAGAAGCCAAGAGTAGTGGGTCATGGAGTATTTGTGAGCAAAGATGGTTTTATTTGTGCCGAGGTAAAAACGAGAGTTAATAAGCTTATATTCTTTATTAAACTTCTTAAAAATAATTCAATGACTCTTTATTACTTTACAGCAAGGAAGATCTATTAGTAGGATAATCAAGAGTGGAGCACAAGAGAAACTAATAAGTTCAGCTATTGTCACCGGTGACCTTGGGTATGCACCAAGTAAAGGTCTTAAATGGAAGGGGAAAAGTGCTATCACAGGAAGACAACTTCAACATAAAAGTGCTTTGCTTAGACAGAAGAACATCAAGTCACAAACTTCATCACAAGGTGCAGCAAGAACTGAAGGTGTTTAGGGATGATGTGGCTGATTTTTCATGTGGCTCTAACTATTTTTAAGTCGCGTATTTTGGTTGTGAATAGGACGATATCAACTTTTAGTTGTGAATTTTGATGTTACTAAACACTGTGACTGATTTGCAGCCCAAGTAGTTATTGTAAGCTACTAAACATGGTGACTGATTTTTCATGTTGTTCGAACTGTTCTTAAGTCGTGTATTTTGGTTGTGAATATGATGGTATCGAATTTTGGTTGTGAATAGGATGGTATCAAATTTTGGTTCGAAACACGGTTACTGATTTGCAACCCAAGTAATTTAATATCGTTGTAGGTTGCTCTGCAAATTGAAGCATTACTTGGTTTCATTGTTTCTATACTATACAAACTAGAGCCAATCAATTTTTTACTTCGAGCTACTAAAAATGCTTTGGTGACTTATGTCCTTAGCTGCTCATAGTTGTTTAAATAGTCGTAATCAGAAAAGATTGATGAAGTAGTCTGTAAAAAGCAACAATTCAATAGAAAGAAAATATGCTCTATTTGGTGGCATAATGATACCACAAATAAAGTCTAACTAGTTATTAAACAAAAAAAAAAAATAGAATCTGATATCATGGACAATCACTCACCCCTCAAATTATTAAAGCTACCAAAGGGCGTCGTGGATTCCTTGTATGACATCATTGATATACAAATATCAGTCCCTTTTGAGCGAGATTAAGCAACTAGTGTAACATATAATTTAAGGTGTGTTTCTCAAATTTATGAATGATAATTTAGGTGTGTTTCTCACTCTCTTAATAGTTTAGGTGGGAAAGTCAAACAATTTTATAGTTTAGGTGTGTTTTGATATTTTATTTTTAAAAAAAAGAAGAAGCCATGTGGACGAAAATCAAAGCCACACGCGCATAAAAGAGTGTGTAAACACACATTTGGTCCAGTCAGCACAGAGGTGTGTTTTTCAAATTAAAGTGTAATAGTTTAGGTGTGTTTCTCACACTTTCAATAGTTTGGGTATGAAACTCAAAAAAAAGGTATAGTTTAGGTGTGTTTTAACCACTTATCTCTATAATAAATCTTTATGATCGAATCTATACATAGTGGGAGCTTTGCGTCTTGTCTTCTTCTCCAACAAACCAAATCCTTAAAAAATCCTTTTTTTTTTCACTTCCCACTGATCAGTGCCACTTGTTGTCTTTCCTAATCACACAGCCCATTAAAACCTCTCTCCATTATCTGCACAATAAATAAATGCAGCTTCTACTATCCAAAGCTTCCCTTTTTTTCAATTCAAGAACACTTTTTTCTTCTTCAACAACAATGGCTACATCTACTTTAATTTCTCTTTCTTCAAAACCCCGTTTAAAGGGTATTGTATTTGACATGGACGGAACCCTAACGGTCCCCGTTATTGATTTTCAGGCCATGTACAGGGCTGTTCTGGGTCATGATGAGTACCTTGCTGTTAAATCTAAGAACCCTTCTGGCATTGATATTTTGCACCACATTGAAAGTTGGAGCCCTGATAAGCAACGTAGGGCGTATGAGGTTATTGCTGATTATGAAAAACAGGGTCTTGATCGACTCCAGATTATGCCTGGTATGTACTTTTTATGATTGGGGGTAAAGATTGAGTCTTTTTATAGTTTGGGGGTGTTTTTGATATTTTGATTTTGGTTTCAGGTGCTGCTGAACTTTGCAGTTTTCTTGATTCTAGGAATATTAGGTAAGACTGAGTTATGAGCTGTATATTTATTGTCACTTGCAGTAAATATATAGTTATTAGTCAGCTACAGAGTTTGGTAGCTCAAGCATTTTTAAAGGTTATTTTGAGCATCTCTATTATTTGTTTTGTCTTCTTTACTTTTGAACTACTTTGATATGCGTTACTTGAGTTGAGGGTCTTTCAGAAACAATATCTCTACCTCCTCGAGGTAGGGTGCACTCTATCCTCCTCAGACCTCACATGTGTGATTACACTGAGTATATTGTTGTTGGACTTAAATAGATCCGAAAGATATGGAGGATTCATATAGCTGAACCCAAGTACTTAATTCATTTGCTCTTTCACTCTCATGTGTAGGGGGTAGTGGTACATAGTTGGGGAATGGAAAGGGAGAGTTGGGTGAGAATAATGCTTGTACCTTAAGGATGGAAAGGGAGCTCCCACTTAAATTTTATTTATGATGTAATGTTCCTTGTGAGCTATGTGAGCCTTTCTCTTTATTCAGTTCCACAGTAACCAGTTTGAGCATTTTCCTACATCAAAGTAGTTATGTTTCCTCTCTCTCTCTCTCTCTCTTGACTTTGCCATCTGTTTTATAGTGTCCATGTCATGGCCTAAGGTGTAATGTGCCTAATCTTTCTTTCTCAATCCTTAACTTTGCTTCATGAGACTGCTTGAGGACGCAGGGTATGCAGATTGGCCAGTTCTTTTTAAACCAAGAAATCCAGTGTTTCCAAATCCCAACACCGACTGGATAGATCATGGACCTGCTCCTCTACCCATTTCCACTCAAATATGAGACCTCGTTCACTAGTCAGGATGTACGGTTACTCACATTCTTCGTTGTACTACCTTTGCTAGTGAAGCAAAGCTCTGATATACAAATTGGCCAGATCTTTTTTCCATTTTTTTGAGTATTTACTACATCATAATTTCCCGAGCAGTTTTTTGGCCTTCCTCTCACGCGTAAAACTTTTCTTTTTTTCAATTTGTTGGTCTTTTAGACTTCTGTTTTGTACTGTCTTATGATGCATCACTTACTGTCTTCCTTTTTTTTGACTGTCATGAGAATGTAGCCAAATTATATTCAAATTGGCGTTGGAAGACTTATCAAGTTTAATTCTCTTGTGACAGAATGTTTTTTCTTTTGGGATACGTAAGTTGTGAGAAAATGCTATGCTCGTGAGATTTTTGAATCTGCTTATATCTGTCAAAGGCATCTTACATTATTTTATGCCCTTCCACCTTCACTCACATTAGGTCATGCCCTTCTTTGTTGATGGATTCCCTTGGACCACACATTTGATTTGATGAGAGAAATGACATATTCAAGTTAAGCTCCAGAAGCTGGATTATCATATCTTTGATAAATTAGATAGAAGGAAATAGCTCGCGTTTCTGTGTTAGCGCCTTAGCGTTTCTGGATAGATTTGATTTATGCTTCCCTCCTATTGAAAAGTACCTATATTGACTCAAATGTACTAGAAGAAGGAGATGCTATTTCACAGTTTAGATGTTTCTGGCTCTTCGAAAGAGAATAATTTAATTGTTTTGTGAATTCTATTTCAGAAGGGGATTAATCACTAGAAATGTCAAAGATGCAGTTGACTTGTTTCACGAACGCTTTGGAGTAAGTTCCTTTCCTTTTTCAGTTAAATATATAAAACGATTGTTTTGGCATGAGTTATATGTTGACATTGTATGCTGAAGTTAGAGAACAAAGGTAACTGGACTTTCCAGGAGAAAAAAAAAGAAGACATTGCTAGTTCTTCTATGTAGGGATGAAACAAGAATTATGACTGCATAGGAGAAGAATGAGAAAGAATTTATCTTCTTTTATACGCATTAGTTTCTTTATTTTGAAGTAAAGCACTAGGAAAACAGAATGGATATTCCAGCTTAAATTTTTCTTTTTCACTCATTACCAGTCAAGCAGTCAGAGGATCATGAACTGCTAAGGTTGTGATGACCTTGGATATTTGTGCAGACGGTGTGGTGGAGAATCTGTATGTTCTTATAGTCAAATAGAGAAGGGAAGCTCAACTAGAGGATGTATGGTTTCCGTCACAATTATGATGGCATGCTCAATTCATTCAGGATCGGCATGTGGCTGAACAAAGTTTTAAAAGATTATCTAAGACACTCTTTGTAACATAATGTGGATTTATGTAGCTGAAACATGTAACAGGGAGAGGGAGAAAAGGTGGACAATACCCTCTTTTCTGCTCTGTTAGCAAAATTAAGGGAACGATAAGATTAAATCTGTAAATGACATTCAAAAGAAAAATAAGACATATTTCATGAAAAAAAGCATGCAAACCTAGTAAATAAGCAGTGATATGCGGTGAAGTTTCAGTGATTTCATTTTCTCATCAAAAGTGAGAAAACTGGAAAGAACCCTGAAAGTTAAAATTGACTTTTTGATCTTGTAACTACTGGGGTCCCACTGTAGGTAGCACAAGTTATAAACCAATGCAAAATTGTTTTGAGTAGTCATAACTCATAAGGAACAGTCACTATTTACTCTGCGGCTCTTAATCCATTTTGTGTTTACTTTTTAGTGGTTTTGCAACCACAAAATTTTCTAGGATGCTCATGCATTTCTTTTGGGATAACACCTCTTTTCAGAATTTAGGTAGCAGGCGCCAGCCATGTACTTTCTAAGATATTGGAATAGTTGTTTGATTCAACTGAGCTTGATTTGGTTGGTCAAGCTCAACTTCAGTTCTGTGTCTGAGTGTCTAATTACTGTGCCATGTAAAATCCTGACAAATAATAGGAAGCACTGGGCACCAGTTATCAGTGCCAGTATGTATGTTCTCAAAGAAGGGTCCACTCATGAGTGATATTGTAGAGGAGTTTGCGTTCTGGATAAATTGTGCAGACACTGGGAATTTTGGAAAGAAGACACCTTAAGGGCAAAAACTGCATTGATTGAAAGGTAAAAGAAAGGAAATGGTACTGAATCAGGACGGAGCCTGCAATTCATAGTCTTTAATACTTCAATAAATTTGTCCCCCCTATTATTTGTGTGGTATTTATACTTATCCTTTTAGTATTCAGTAGTAGGGCCCCCATGGCTTGGGCTAGTGGTATGAATGCAATATGATGTGTGGGTATGTGCACGTCACAAGTTCGAATCTTTCCCCAGACAAAAGCTCGGTATTTAAATGGAGAATGGTAGAGAAGTTGGCCCATTATCCACCGAGTTTCAAACTGTGTGGCACTGGCCTTCGAGGATTTCTCGGTTATAAAAAGAATCAGAAGAATGGAAAAAGAACAAGCCTCCCGATCTTTTCTGTTTTCCATCTGCGCGGACAATATCTGCGGATATTGTGTCTCATTATTGGGAAATTTATAATGGTGCTTGGATTGGGAAACAGTTTAGGGAGAATTAGTCTTTGGTAGGTTTCCAGAGAATAGTTTAGGCAGAACTGATCTCATTCTGAAGTGAACATATCTGAGAGGAGGAAATCTAATATGCATAGTTGTGTCTGAGTCGAAGAATGAGTGAACAAACTTCCCTTTTCCATCCTATTATTTAGTATCTTTCAGAATGAAGGAATAAAAGGTCATTTGCTTTAATTTTCTGGCCCCTTAGAAACTCGAATTCCAACTTCTAGAAAAAAGAAGAAGCTTGAAACCTGAGTGGATTCTCGAGGTGTTTATGGAAGCTTGATGTCTGAGTGAAGTCTCCAGGTGTTCCACTTGTGGTTAATCTCCTGAGAAAAGAATGCTTGGGAGAATTTCAGAGGCTCTATTTAGCTGGGAAGAAGCAGGGACACAAGCAAAAAACAGAAGTAACTGGAGAATTGTCCCTGCCACTATTTGGTGGACAATATGGAAAGAGAGGAACCTTAGAGTTTTTGAGAATAGGGAGAGTAGTATGCAACAAGTTAAACTGAATTACATTTTGACTCTGTGTTTTTGGTGTAATCAAATTTACTCTAATGATACCGTCTCTATCATTGATGTCTTAAACTCATTATAGGGATAGGTCGGTATTATTAGAGTTTCCTTATGTAAATACGGGTTTCAGTACAACCTATGTACTGTTCTGCAGAAATAGAAACAATTACCATTATCAAAAAAAAAAGAAATCTCTCCATTTCTGCTATAATATATCTTTCACCTCAGCTCATGCTATACGTTTAGTTCCATGGTCTTTATTACGTATACCATATAAAGCTCAAGTATAGAATCTGTTTTTGATACAGGTGAAATTTTCTCCTGCCCTGAGCAGAGAATATCGTCCATACAAACCAGATCCAGCTCCATTGCTGCACATTTGTTCAACTTGGGAAGTTCAATCTAATGAAGTAATGATGATTGGGGACAGCCTAAAAGATGATGTGAGTTTCCTCTCAAGTTGTCTGCTCTTCTTCTCTTTCACGTCCGCTCTTTGCAATAGGTGACTCGATGCATCTCTGTGAAAGATGTGACATTTTCCTTCACTTAGCTTGACTAAGTTCTTAACTAATTCATATAGGTACTAATTGTGCTTGGCATATGATACTCTAAGCAATTTTCCTGCTTGATCTAACTTTTGTCTGATCGTTAGCAGTTCTTAGCGTACGAGCTTTGGCTCCCACCTCTAAGTAGTTACTTTTATGATTTCTTTAGCCTTGTGAAATCTTTTTTTCGTTCATGCTTGTCAGTCGTCATGCCATTTAGAAAGTCATGGTAAAATACTAAAATATGTGTAGGGACTTGTAATGAATATTTGGGGGTTTGATATACAGGTTGCTTGTGGCAAACAAGCTGGAGCTTTTACTTGCTTGCTCGACGAAACAGGAAGGTATGATGCTCCAGAATATGAAAACGTCCAACACAAACCAGACTATAAGGTGTCTTCTCTTGTTGAGGTTCAGTCACTTCTAGAAAGAGATTTTGAGCTGACATCTTGATATTTGCAAATCTTTGGAACCCCCCTGGCCTGGCTGAGCAACGAGACATGGTTTACCCTCGTAAGCCTCCACGTAGCATTCCTGCATGCACGTTTCTTTTGGTTTCTGTAAGATTATAGTAATTAGATTGCAGCTTTGCTCAAGTGAGGGGGAATCTTTGAGATGGTCTCAAGTCATTCATTGAGTTTTTGTTCACTCTTGGTGGTGAAACTGGTGATTTACAGAGACTTTTATCGATTAGCCTGGTTCGTTGTGGGTGACATAGTCACGAGACCATAACTGTGTAGTGTTCTTGTCATCTCTTTGCTCGTAATGGAAGCTCTAGCACAGCTCTTCCACGCGATCACTCTGTTCTTCAAATTCTAGCAATTTATTTCATAGTAGCTAAGCTGGTCTGAGTTTTTTTTTTTTTTTTTTTAAAACCCGGGCAACTCACAACCTCTGTCACATCCTCCGTCGTTGGATTAATTATAAGTAACAAATGTAACTTTTTTATTTTTCATTTCCTTTTCTATTCCATCAATTAACATAGTAGATCAAATTGCCTAGTTCATATGTACATTAGTGAATGAACTTTAGCAAGTGTTGCTAAATGCTCCTCTTTTTCTCAATGACGAAGTCATGATAAATAGTAAGGAAAGCATTACATAGCTAAATACTACGATAGTTGAAGTACAAGAAATTACAAATAATAATAGAAATTGAATAATACTATTGATTACCATCAAGCTTATTCAGCTAGAAAATGAGACGATGCTTAATTCATGACATTCATATCTCCTTATCTAAAAGTCATATCCTTGACAAATATAATATATATAATTCATCAATTTTTTGAAGATTCATTGCAAGCAATTAATCGAACGCTAAATGTGCTTAATCAAATATTACCAATATCAAAATTAAGATATTATATTTATATCAATATTTGAGGGACTAAATGTGCAAAACCGTTATATTCAACCGCTAAGCAGCAAAATTCTGTTTATATATTGGCGCGCTTAATCAGTTCTCTTCAAGAAATCAGTTGAATGAAAGAATTTACAAGAAACAGAAAAACAGAGCAAAATATGACTTTCAGTATCCACGGTTGCACCGCCGTATTCCACCACCCATCTGCCACCGCCACCGCCAGCGTAGCTGTCTTCTCCGGTGAAAATTGCAGCATCAAGAACGGTACTAATGTCTCTCTGAAGAGAAAATCTATTTCACCGATCTCTTCTCCTTCTGAACCCTCCCCGAAAAGGGTCTCTCTCAATTCACCACCATCCTCCACCGCCATTGCCACCGCTAAAGATGGTACAGACCCCATTTCACCAACTACTTCAACATCCCCTAAAAGGGTCACTCTCAATTCACCACCACCCTCCGCCGCCACTGCCATTGCCGCCGCCGAGGATGGTCCGGTATCCATTTCACCAAAAACTTCACCATCCCCTGCTTTTTCACCATTCTCCAAAAGGGTATCTGAAAAATCACCTTTTGCCACCACCAACGCCGCCGCTGCCGCCACTGCTGATGCCACTGCGACGCCACCACCGCTCCCATTTTCAAGATTCACAAAAACGCAGCAGCCCAATAATAACAAAACTCTGCGTCGGACACTATCAGAACCACCAATTTTCGATTCTTTTACTGATTTCTGTCGTTACATGAATTCCCAGTCACCGGAAAACAGCAGGAACAATCCAATCTCTGTAAAATCAACTCTTCGTAGATCAATTTCTGATCCCACTGCAGCAGAAATAATTCTTGCTCCGGCACCGGCACCGGCAACTGCAACTCCGGCATTGACTCCAGGAACAGGGCATGAAAAAACTACAAGAAGCAAGGTAAAATAAATAGTCTTTTTCTTCTTATTTTTTTTTACAGTAATTTTCGCATATTTTATCGAATTTTAAAAATCTCTTTTACTTTCTCAAATTTTATATCGAATCGATCACATAAATTGGTACGTAGGGTGTACATGTTAACACTGTCTTATTACTATGTTTTAAGAAATTTGAAGTTTATGTCTAAAAAATCTTTATTCCGAAATGAAGTTATTTTCTGAATTAGAATAAATTATTAGTCAGCTTGTAACAATTTTTTTTTATTTTAATCTTACTTTTTTGTTTTTTCAATTATAGAAGTGTTAAAGGGTGGAAGCTGCTGATTAATTGGCCTGCATGAAGATGGTTCAAGTCCAACAAGAATTATTCAAATTTCATACAAAATAATATTCATGAATATACTTTACATGTTAGTTTTAGTGAAATATATAGCTAGTGTTTTTTCCTCTTTTTTCTTTTCCTTATTTTGTGTTCTTTTAATTTGTTAATTTCATCTTATATGGATGATTTAGGAGCATTTTGATCATGGTGTATATTGGTTTGAAATGGGCGAGTTGAATTGAATTCAAGCAAATTGTAAGAAATTGAGTTAATAAAAAGATGAATTACTGACTCGAAATTATTTGGATTGAAGGTTTATAAGGGGAAGTACAACCAAATAATTAATGTTGCATGGATTGCATGCGGTGGTGGTATTGTCGTAATGAATTTTAATACTCACTCTATTTTATATTACTTCGTTCATATTAATTTTACGTTATTTCTAAAAATTCGAAATTCATTTTTTTTTTGAGTATCGTCCTAAGAGAAAGTACTTCTGAATGGTTTTCGATGAATATCAAATTCAATGCAGTGAGATGATTGAAATCTTTTTACTTCTCTCAATTATATATATATACACATGTATAATATTTTTATTAATAAAATATTTCATTGATAGATTAGTGAAATCAATTAATGTTTCATAATCACAATTAAGAACATACCGCATATATTAAGTTAGTAGTCACATCACATGTCACATGTCAAAAGTCCTCTTAGTTGATTACGATTTACATATTACTAGTGCTAATTTGTTTTTATCCCCCCCCCCCTCCAAATCCACGAAATTAGAAATAGAAAGTTAACGTTTGATCATAATATTTTTTTAAAAATTGATTATTGAGATTTTGATAAAATTTGGAGTGAAGTTTCAATACGTGAAGATCATAATTTTTGGGAAACATATTTCACTTTTTAAAATAAAAATATGATATTGGTCAATTTATAAATAGTTACGAAGATTCATCTATAAAATAAATAAATATTAGTAGCTAGTTATTTTTTAATATAATTTTTTTCATGTTTTACGAATAATTTTTGCACGATAAGCAATACATTTCAGACTATATAATCGAGAAGATAAAGCAACATTGTTAGTCTCGAAAGAGTTGGGTAGATAGAATTTGAGTTTGGGCTATAACTCATAATTGATGGATTTTCTTATATAAAATATAAAAAATTGAAGTAGTTTTAAAATTTAAAAGAACTTAACAAGTACATTTTGGCCTAAAAACCATTTTTTTGGGTAGATTTTGATTTTCTTTTTTGCCAAATTCTTTTTCCAAACCTTGACAAGTTTTTATGGCCAAATAAAATTTTGCCAAATTATTTTCCAAAAAGTGCTTGCAGTATCTATGGTCAAACGAGCTCTTTTTCACATGTCTCTATATTTCTTTCTTGATGCCTCAAAATTATTGTGATTCTCTTATCTTAATTTGTGTAACACCATTTGATTTGATACAAAATAAATAAATATATTTAAAATTTGTGATTTAAAATAAACTTTTAATAAAATATGATTATGAGTTATTTCCTTAATAATAAAAGGATGGAAACATTTCGTATCAAGAGAATGAAAAAAATATTCAAACGTCTAATTTACATGAGAGGTACATTATGAAGTTCATTTTTGCAAAGAATTTATTTTTTTAATAGCTTTTAAAAGAGTAAATTTGATAAACAGATAAAAAAACATGACAGCATATTTATAGAAAATACTTGCCGTTATGAATTAAAATTGTATACATTTTAAGAATTATATTCTCCAAATTAGTTTCACTATTTTGCAGAAAAAAATGAATCAAATAAGTTTCTCTTTCCTTATGTCGTGGGATTTTATTGGGTAGGTAATGTACGAACATGCTTTTTTTTTAAGTAATTTTTTTATATAATTTTTAAATATCCTAAATTAATAAGTAATTATTATGATCTATAGTATTTTTATGTAGTTTATGTAAACTTAATTTCAAGAATCTTAAAGATTTTATATTCAAATTTACAATCAAAATTAAGTTGTTTGACTCTTAAAATTAAAATTGTGCCACGAGACATTGAGAATTATACACTTTTAATTAAATTTTAATTTATTTTTACACGGAATATGAAGTGCCAATATGTAGATAAATTAGTTATATAAAATATTTAACCTTTTTAATAATACATATTACCATCAATTGATCTATAAATTAGTCTTAACAAGACGTAAAATTTTATGTATATTGCAATTGATCGGTGTATATAATTGAAAAAAATTAACATATGTACTCCGTAATAAATATTTAAAAAATACAGATAACAAATTTTAAATTTTGATTCGAAATATTTAAAAAGAACAATATATTAGGGGTTAAGGTGTTCAATCGAAATAAGGTTTGAAGTATTTAAAGATGTGGTGTAGTGGATAAAGTTCCTCTCTCAATCATAAATTTTGGATTCGAGCCTGAGTATGATTATTTTTTTTTGAAATTAGAGCTCTACACTGTGCGAATCTGAAATAGTCGGACTTCAATGCGGACCGAGCACGGAAAGGCGCGTGTAGTGCAAACACCCAATGTGGTACGTGATTGGGTCCCTTCAAATCTCCATAGAAAAGAACAGCCAAAGCTGCTGTCAAAGGTATAAGCTGGAACCCTCTTCAATTTTCTTTAGAACTTATAATATAAAATATAAATCCTTCTTCCACACAAATTAGGAGAAAAATTATAATTAAATTTCTCTATAAAAACAAAAATATGTTTTCTAATCCTAGTTATTTTCATCATCTAGATTTCTCTCTTCTCTATGATTATCATATTCTTCATCCCTTTCTGAAATATTCAGAAAATTATCCCAAATCAAGAACCAAAAACTGGTTTTTTTCTCATCTTCTTTGAAGTTTTATTCAAGAAAAAAAACCACCCTTTTGCTTAAAATCATGATTTGTTCAGTAGTTTCTAGTGGCAATGTTCAAGATTTCATAGAAATCCAATCTTTATCATGTTGTCAGCAGCAAAATCATCTTTCCACCAAGAACATGACTTGTTCAGTAGTTTCTAGTGGAAACCCTTTACTACCCAATGTACAAAAATTCAGAAGGATTCAATCTTTATCATGTTGTCAGCAGCAAAATCCTTCCACCAACAACACCATTGACAAACCATGGAAGCCCAAAAGTCATCTGATAAAGATATTAGAAGCCCCTCAAGTTGAGAAAGTTTATTCTCCTAGTAAGGTCAAGAAAAAAGTGGTTTTTGAGGAGAAGAATGGGGGTTTATCTCAGATGGGGAGTCAATATATGGCAATTTTGTGTGGGGTTGGGTATTGGGTACAGGGGTTTAGGTGTTTTCCTTGGTTGGGTCTTAACTTTCATATGGCTAATGGAATGAATATGCATCCATCAACATTGCAACTTGTGCAGTATTTTGGGATTTTACCAATGGTTGCTAAGCCTATTTTTGGAATTCTGTCTGATGCTGTTTATATTGGTGGTGCTCATAGAATACCTTATATTTCTCTTGGAGGTAATAATTTTTACTTCCCCTTTTGCATTTGGTTCTGTTTGATTTGCCATATCTTTGGACTTTGCTGCTATATTTGTTTCTTTTTATCTTCTTCTGGAATTTCAAGATTTAGCAGTTTACCATGTCTTTGTGTGTGGTGTTGGTGTTGTTTTGCTTCCTTTTTTTGGTCCTTTTTGCCACTTTTGTTTTGATTCTGGTATCTTTACTATAAAAGCAAAGATGTTCCTTGAGTGTAAAGGTGGTTGGAATAAAGTTAGTCATCTCTTTTAGTTTCCTCTAACAATAGGAAAAGTTTTCTATAGATAAGGTACTGATTTAGTAAAGCAAGTGATACCCTTCTAAATTCACTGCTTGGAAGTTGAAGGTCACGAGATTAAAGACATTTGAAAGCCTTCTTCGTGGAAAGCAGTGACGTAAGTCACGTAACCAGAAATTTTACTAAGGAGATTCAAAATATAAAGAAATAAACATAGTAAGAAGCCAAGGAGGTTCAATAGCTACTATATGTACATAAAAAATAATTTTGATCGTGTGTATATGTAGTGTAATTTTTTGATGAAGGGGTACCGTAGCTTCACCCCTGGCGGGGAGGACAGTGTACAATGATGTAATTTAGTGTAGCAAGTCAAAATTTTAAGTACTAGAACCATTGAGACAAGTTCTAAGTTTGAAGTTCACCTGTTTTAATTCCGTTGACTCTAAATGTTACCGGGATTTATGAACACAGATTATTTATAGGTAAGTTTGAGAGTTCACCTATTGCAAACCAATAAAGCTAAAGTTTTCGGTAGCTGGATCAAAATGATCCAATATGCATTAAAGCTTTCTTAGTTGAATTACTTCTTTAGCAAATTCTACTTATCGATTTCGTTCTTTGCTTATCAGCTGTGTTTTCCTTTCCTTTTCTTATTTTTTCTTTTTTGTGAAGAAGTTGAGGTGGTTGAGGAACTTGTAGTCTTAACTCTCTATCTGTATATATAAAGGTATAGTGTAACGTACAATGTAGAATCCTTTTGTATAAATATTGTACAAGCTCCTAATAATGTGTTGTTACAGTTCTCCTCCAGGTTTTGGCGTGGGGTCAATTGGCATTAACCTCAGCTGCGAGTGAAGCTCTTCCTGCTCTTATGGCATGTGTCCTTCTTAGCAACGTTGGAGCATCCATCACAGAAGTTGCCAAAGATGCTCTTGTGGCTGAATATGGTAAAAAAAACAGAATGCCGGGTCTACAGTCTTATGCATTTATGGCTTCAGCTGCTGGCGGAATTTTAGGTAACTTGATCGGAGGATATTTCCTACTCAAAACACAGCAACCTAAGTTAATGTTTCTAGCCTTTTCTGCTTTGCTTGCTCTGCAATTAGTAGTAACTTCAGCTACCAGAGAAGAGTCCCTCGGTTTAGCTCAATCATCAAATTATTCCGTTGTTCGGGAACCAATAACGGAAATATTTAGAAAACAGTATTCGGATCTTATGGTAGCAGTTACAGACGAAAGTATTGTTCGTCCTCTTATATGGGTTGTTATGTCAATTTTAGCAGTCCCGGTCCTCTCCGGAACTATCTTTTGTTACCAGACACAATGCCTAAATCTTGATCCATCAGTTATAGGGATGTCAAAGGTGATAGGCCAATTGCTGCTTCTTTCTTTGACAGTCTTTTATGACCGGTTCGGCAAAAGGATTCCAATGAGAAAACTGATTGGTATTGTGCAGATAACATATGCTGCTTCTCTTCTTCTTGACCTTGTACTTGTTAAGCAGCTTAATCTCAAATTGGGAATTTCGAATGAATGGTTTGCTCTTTGCTTCTCGGGTCTAGCAGAAACTATTGCAGTATTTAAGCTCTTACCATTCCATGTGCTGTTTGCAAGTTTGGCTCCATCGGGGTTTGAAGGATCTCTCATGTCTTTCTTGGCATCAGCTCTGTGTTTTTCATCAGTATTTAGTGGTGTTTTAGGTGTTTCCTTGGCTACTTTCCTTGGTGTAACTCCTGGTAACTACTCGACTCTGCATATTGGGATTCTTATCCAGTTTGTTGCGGCGTTGCTACCACTGGGATGGCTCAGTTATGTCCCTATGGCTCAACCTGCAGCTGAAAAGGGAAGGAAGAGAGGTCAAAGTAAAAGGACGAGAAAATATAGAAGGGTAGGGAGAGTCGTTGATTCGTTCTATTCTTACAGACGCAAAAGAGAATCTGATTTTGATGAGAATCCATTACTGACTAAATGATCAGTCTGCTGCTTCAAGAAATTTGTTCATATCCTAGTCCCAAGAGGAAATGATGATGAGAACGGACGACTCATGACCAGTCTCTGGTACTTGGTAGAACTCATCTATTGATTCTTGTCAAGTTACAAAGATGCAGTTTGTTTCTCGGATAATCTGGACTCTCAAGAGACATATCTTTTACTCGAGCTGATAGGACGATGTAGCCTTATCCACGTTGTGTAGACTGTTTGAGTTGCGGAGAGGCAAGAGAGACAGTCTTTTCAAGATCTCCACCGGTAGTTCTCACTGATCAGAGGCTGGTTTCGAGTAGGATCCCTCGCGCTCTATTGCTATTTGTAGATGATGGCAGCCTCTTGAGTTTGTGGGAGGTTTGAGAAAAATGACAATCAAAAGCAACTATACTGAGGAGTACTATTTCTGCAATGGAAGGCTATCTTTTTAGTTCCATAGAGAGCTTGTCCAAAGGAAAAGAAGCAAACAAAAGGGAGCCATGATGTTGGGCTCAAAAAAGTATTGTAACATTTGGTGATTTCTTTTGCGTTGATGAGAGTTACTCGATACGTGTGCTGGCGGGAAGATAGTATGTCCTCGCTGAAATAGTTGAAATAGTTGAGGTGTGCGTCAGGGGCGGAGCCACCTTGTACTGAGGGGGTTCATCCGAATCCCCTTCAACGAAAAATTATATTATTTATATATGGTTAAAATAATTTTTTATGTATATAATGTAGATGCCGAACTCCCTTCAACTACTTTGTGTGTCTATTTCTACAGATTTTGAACCTCTTTATTGAAAATTCTGGCTCCACCACTGGTGTGCGTAAGTTGGTTCAGACGCTACCATATGTAATAAAAGAAATGGGAGAGGAAAGGGTGTGCTTGTAAAGTTAGTAATTTAAAGTGAAAAAATTACTTCTATCACTTTCCATTGTGAACACAGTTTTAAATATATTATTATATGCTAATCTTTATTACATTAAACCAAATATCAAAAAAAATAAAAATCATGTGTTACATATGAAAGTACTCTCAAAAGTTCTAGAGATGAAGATCATTATTTCTTTTTTATTTTTTTTTAATATGAAAGTGGTCAAAGATCACTTATTTATTAAAAATTCACTTTTATTTAGAATGTTATGTTTACACTTAATTGAAACTTGAGAAATTTGAATTTTGGATGACTAGTACAAAAAAAATTCAATATAAACTAAACATCAGCAAAATAACACTTACCCTTAAATAACTATGCTAAATTTGATTTATGTTGTTGAGCGCATCGTTATAAATTTATGTGTTATTCTATTCAATTTGGAGAATAACGTTACACCAATCGATTTGGAAAATAACATATAATTTTATTCACCATATAACAATCAAATGGCCTCCTATTTTACATGAATATCCGATTTTGACATTAGTATTTCACTTGTGCTAGTTTTGTTTTCTTCTTTTCACATTCATATAACTTTAGATACAATGTCTGGAGGATCGTATGATAAAACCTCAATCATTTTTGCCTCGTCTAAATTATTTTAAGTGACCATTTTTACTTAAACTTCATGCGAAAATGACTGATACCAACCATATTTAACTTTTAAGAAGGGGATACAAATTAAATGACGATATCAAAACAGACTCTCCGTCAAAGTTTTTACTATTTTAGGAGTTGTCTCTCAATGAAATACTTAGGCCCAGAAAAAGCCCACAATTCAGCCCAATAAAGTTACTATATATAGTTTCTTCCTTCACATTTTTCCAGGTATTAGAACACTGAATTTTGTTCTATATTTTGGTGAAGATCTTTCTGAAATTGCTAAAATTTCTGCTCTCTACTCTCATTTCTCTGATTCTCAGTAAGTTTCCATACCCATTTTCTTCTTTTTTCACTTGGAAATTCCTGTTGTTATGATTCGTTTTTTTAATGAATTTTGGTACTGTTTCTTGAAAAAAAATTTATCTTGTTGATGTTTAAGGGAAATGTAGAAAAAAAATTGAAATTTTAATGGGTCTGTTTACTTTTATCTTGTCGGAATTCCCCTTTTACTGTTTACTCTCTGCTGGTTGTTTGGTGGAAGGTGGCAGGTATTTAGTGGAATTAGTTGAGGTGTGCAAAAGCTGGATAGACATCTGTTATCATATAAAAAGAAGAAAACTTTGGCTGAATTTGGTGATTATTTTTTAATAAAATTATCTTAGTGGACTTTTGAGTCTGTTGGAAACGGGCCTCTCTACCTCCACGAGCTAGTGGTAAGGTCTGCATACAGTAACTTTCATAGACCCCACTTGTGGAATTTCACTCGGTATATTGTTGTTGTTATCTGAGTAGACCTTTTTTTTTTGTTTGGTCGCATTTGTGGGGAGGAGGTACTTTCTTTGGTATGTTAAGAGTGCATTTTACTTGTTATTCCTTTCAGTTTTAGTTGTAGAAGACAAAAAAGTATTGAGGCTGATAATTCCAATGTAAACAATTTTACCTGTGGACAATCCAAGGAGTAGGTGGAGAAAGGCTTAGAATTTTACAATCACAAAGCAAAATGAAAATGTTGAATAAGAATATGAGTAGCAGTACATGTATAAGAGTATCTAAAGACAAAAATGTTCTTACAATAGGTAATGCCTACGTTTTTGTTTGTTGCATAACAGTTTCCACATTATTATTCAGTGCATGAATAAACTCTGCATTATTTTCCCTTCATAACTAATCCGTGAATCAAACAACGAAGATGGATCCAGGAAGTTCATTGACCTCCATCGTGGAGGTTACTGTTTCTCAGCGCATGAGACTGCTCTTTTGCTTTTCAACATTTTTTTCCCTAAAAGTTTTGTTCCACCAATGTAGAGGTGTACGTATAATTTATTGATAAATCAAAGTTTACGGTGGTAATAGATTGTCCTCGCAGAGAGACAACTCTTCATGAAAGAGATTTCTCTTCCCTTCTTTCTTGTTCTCGATATTTTCTCCCTCTCTCCTCCCCTATATTTGTATTTCTCAATAGGTAATGCTGTCTTCCATTTATATTACTGATTTAAAACAATGATGTTTTCACCTTACATAGTTCTCATACCTTATAAGTACTCCCACAAGTCCATAACCTGGCTTCTTCTCTATTTATTTAGATGAAGACCGTTACAAGAAGATGAGTCTTTTTCACATGGCTACTCTCATTACAAGGGCTTGTCTTCTTGGAAGAGTCTTAAAGACAAGGAAGGTGTCATCTAAAATTATTTTGTCATATCAAATATTGTATAAGGAATATATTTCACACTACTTTCAATGATGTATTGTGTTGTCGAGAATTAGCAGTAACTTGCAACGATTGCTCCAATTCTATTGTTTCTTGGAATGAGGGAGAGGGGGTATCAAAAAGGTTTCTCTTCTACATGTGAACTTTGAAGGAAAGATGAAACAAATGGGATGGTAGAGCATGAAACGTAATGTTGTATATGAAGAAAATACTGTAATACTTCGCTGTTCAACAAATTTGAAGTCAAACGTCAAGAGGAAAATGGAAATCCCCACATTTTTTCTTCTCATGCCTTTAGGTTGGGGTTGGTGGGTACTTCTTATTTTCTGTTTTGGTTGTTGGTGAGAGTTGAATATTTTTTATCATCCAATTCTTCATGAACTAGGCAGTTGCTTATACATTAATTTCTCATGTGATGTTAGAATGGCATCCCAAGGATCATTGGAGGTGCTGCCAGAGGAGTTTCCTACTAGGATCAATTACCGTCCAAATGGCAAGCCCCGGATTGTAATTGAACACTACATGCCTGAACTGGAAGCTTATATGCCAAGAGATACTGAACCGATTGATTTAAATGTGCTTCGAGAAATCAATGATCGATTGACAGCTATGCTAGAAGATGTGAGATTGATGAAGAAACGACTCACACGTATCATGATTTTGCAGTTGCTATGCCTCTTTGTTGCATTCTCAGGTCTTTTTGTGAAGTTGATCCGAAAGTAAGCAGTGTTACTTTTTGAGCCATTTGACCTTCTATGAATGCTGCTCAGAAATTTGTCTAGGAAAATGTAGTGTTAATAGTTCTTTGAAGTTTTGTGCTTTGAGTCGTTACTTTCTACAGCCTGTGTGCCTCATCATCTTGTGCTGTTGTAAATAAGTTCTTGTAATCAAGTTTTTGGCTTTTGTTCATTGAAAAGAAAAGAGTTTTGGTATTCCTTTTTATCTTCTCAACCCAGTGTGAATGATTGAACCAAATGTATGCCCAAAGTTTAATTAGTTCAAGTAATTAATAGTATGTGTTTTTGTTCAATTTCTTGCCTACATGTTCAGGACCCCTTGTTTTTGCATGCCATTGTATGGATTGCGCTTATGCTGAAATTTTAATAGTGTAGTTTGATGGTATCTCGAATCTGTCTGATTATTCCAAATACTTGTTGAATACAAGAAATTCAATGAATGTAGGGCCTCAATAAGCTACTTCTCCATCATATTCAGTACATGAGTGTTGCTCCTTTGAGTTTCAATAGATTCTAAAAGTTCAAACTTTCATAAACTTCTAAGATACTGTTACAAGGTTAATGGGAAAAAGGGGAAGTATGAATTAAGAAAATCAACAGCATTTCCTTAGAATTGCCTGTATACTTCTGCAAACCAGAGCTCTTTTTGGACTCCAGAGTATAGAGCCTCTTACTAGGTTGGTCTCTTAGGTCTTCAGCTGCGGCAAGGTGGGCGTTTTTCTCTTTGATTTCCTGTAAGAAGACAGGCTTGCACTTCTTTAAGCTTCGTGCAACCTATACAAGGTGTTGCTCGCTTTCTCTCTGTTACCAGCGGGCTTATGTGGTGAATGGCATTCCTATATGCTCCTCCTTGCCCCACATGTGCTCCAAACTTGAACTCAACTTCTTTTATTCACCAACATCCCTCTCCTTGATGCAGCTTTTCACTGTCCCGCTCCTCTTTAGACCAGGACTATGCTGCATCGTTGTACCTTCATGCCTTCGCCCTGATGAACTGAATAAAAGGTCATCTTAGGGTGGTGTGTTAACACTTGACACTAATTATTGTTCAGCACTACTTCAGTTTACTTCCATCAACTCTTCATGATAGTAAGCATGACTACACAGACTAGTTGGAGTAGGGTGGGAGGGAGAGATGCATCAAAAAAGGCTCTTGATTGGTCATGTTAGCTGCACACAATAATAATACACATCAGTCCATCTTGACAATTACATCATCCTCCTTAATTCACTCGATAAGAAGACCTCAAGCGCAATGATCCTTCCAGGAAGAAATTGCGTATTCAAATTTGCTTTCGAACTGTTGTAACTTGATCATTCATAAACCTTCACAGTATCTTCAAAGCCAACACCATTATCATCTCGCTTCATTGCTAAGATGAGTTGATCTAGCATCTCATAAATCACAACAGAACAAGGATGAGACTTGTCAGCAACGTAAAAGCTACGAGTTTCAGTATTAACGCTAATCCAACTACAACCAGGGAACTTCTTCAGCCCTTTATCTTTCATCATTGTTCTCACTTGAGCAACGACATCCCATCTCTTTGAAGAGGCATACAAATTTGAAAGAGACACATAATTGGAGGGGTTCTCGGGTTCCATCTGAATAAGAAACCTATACGCTAAATCGTGTACTTCACTATTTCCATGAATTGCAGAGGCATTCACAAGTGCACCCCAAATACTAGGACCTGGTTCCATAGGCATGGTCTTGATGAAATCCAATGCTCTATCAAATTGGCCTGCTTTACCTAACATATCCACAATGCATGCACATATCTCCAAAGTTGGTTCTAAATCGTACTCATTTACAGCAGAACAATATATCTGGATGCCCTCGTCTACCAATCCTGACCTAGCACAAGCAGAGAGAACCCCAACAACCGTAATCCTATCTGGTTTCATCCCATGTTGAAGCATTTTCTCATACAAAATGATAGCACCCTGACCATTCCCATGTAAGGAGTAAGCAGAAATCATTGAACTCCACGATATAGCATCCTTAGTAACACAATCATATTCAAAGACTCTTCGTGCACAGCTCAAGGATCCCGACTTAGAATACATATCGATTAAAGCATTACATAGAGAAACTTCATGATTCAACCCTCTCCTAGTTGAAAATGCATGAATCTGTTTTCCACCTTTCAAACGATCATATGAGCAACAAGCGGGTATGATACTAATAAGCGAAACCTTATTGGGTTCTACACCTTCCACTTGCATGGCTTTGAAGAGTAGCAAAGCTTCATCAAAATCTCCATTCAGCACATAGCCATTGATCATTGCTGTCCAAGCAAAAACATTTCTACACTTTAACCTATCGAAAACCCGCCTCCCCAATTCAACCCTGAAACTTTTTGAATACATATCAATCAAGCAACATTCCAAATGAACATCAGAAGAAACAACTAAATCTGACTCCAATCCAGCTTTCACAACATAGCAATGCAGCTCTTTTCCATAATGCCAGTTCTTCACCTCTCCACACAACGAAAGAAGTGTCGTAACTGTAAATGCATCAAACTTCCAACCTTCAAACTGCATATCTTTCACAAAACCCCACAAACTATCATCCAAAATTTTCTCTTTTACACCCATATACCCTGAAATTACAACATTAAAAGACGAAATATTCTTTTGCGGCATTTCATCAAACACCTTCAGTGAATCTTGAAAAACCCCACATTTGCTATACATAGCCATGAAAGAATTAGCAACAACGGTATCTAAAACAACCCCATTTCTCACACACCTCCCATGAACAACTTCCCCAGAAACAACATCCCCTAATTCACCCAAAATTTTCACTATACCCGAAAAAGTAAACTCATCAGGGGTGACCTCAGTTGTACACATTTGATTAAAAAGCTTAATACTTTTCCCAAATAACTTATTTTTTGCATACCCATTAATCAATATGTTCCAAAGATACTCACTTTTGTGTTCAAAAGTGTCAAAAACAAGCTGAGAATCAAGTGGGTGTTGGCAAGCAAAGTATGCAGAGACGAGTTTTGTTGCTATAACAGAGTTTTGATCAAGTCCAAGGTGAAGGATTTTGGCGTGTACTTTTTGTGTATCTTTTAGAGAATGAGATTCAATGGAAAGCTGAAGCAAATCAGTGAAATTAGCAGTTGAAGAAGTGTAAAGACGATGGGTTTTGGTTGAAAATTTCAAGATTCTGTTTGCTGAGAGGATTATCATCACAATTCACAAATAACTACAAGGAAAATGGGTTTAAGATGCCTAGTTTTAATTAATTTAAGTATTCAGTTGGCAAAGTCGGTAACACATGGCCGGAATGAAAGTTTGAAACAAGGTCTCCGGGCTTACTACGATTTTCAGGTGGAAAGAAAGTCATTGCTCCAATATTTCTTACTTGAATGAAGAAAGACGTTTTACGATTTTTATCGAATATAGCCAGTCAACCAAAGGCATCTACAATTCAAAAGTACGAATGTCTATATTAAATTAATTGATTCATCATAATAAAGAAGGCCTTTCAGGCGAATTCACTTTTTTATTTTACATATTTGATCAATCATTAATATTTAGGACATATTAGCGACGAATTTTAGGTAGTAAGTCTCACACAAGGTAAAGTTTTTTTCAAGGCCAGTAAGAAAATGATAAATATAAAATATGGTTTATTAAGTAACTCTTATTTAGTAAATGTAGATTATTTTTCTCTCTTTATTATTGTGCATACTTCTTTAATATTAAGAGTATAGTTGAAATCAATTGTTAACTTTAGGGTTGAATTTTTTAAGTAACATTCCTTTCAAGATATTCGATAAAGTTAAAACGATACAGAAAAGCATGACCCCTCATAAGGATGACACACTCAAATCAACAAATGATCCTAAATGAGCAAAAGTTGATCAATGCTTTCATACTCATATCAAAACATTTTTCAAAAAAAAAGGTACAAAGTTCCAAGCAACATAGTAATAATCTTTGGCAATTAATTATGGTACAATTTCCTCAACATGACCATTACACTAATCACCAGTACTAGGCTATTTTTGCAGCTCAGATAGCATAAAGTACATAATAGTCTAATAAATTACACTACACTACTAATTAAGATGCCTTATAAGAGACTTACAAATTATTGAACCTTCATATGTAATCCAGAACAAATTGTAATTTCTCTCTTGGTTGGGTAATGAACCTTCTTTTGTTAATTCCCAACTAGCAAAAAGTAGTAAATAAAAGTACAGTTCGATGCACGAAGTATTCTGCATTGAATGTAAGGTCCAGGAAGAGTGAGTTGCACCCCATAGGAGGTGTAATGTAGAACGTCCACCCTAGTTGATTCCATGAATCAAACATGTAACTTATAGATCACACACACTGACAAAATTAGGATTGAAAGAGGGAAATTATTTCTAGTGATATGCTTGAGGATTTTAATAGAAAGCTGGAGTAGTAGCCATTGGTTGTAGGCAAGGAGTAGTGTTGGTTTTGTTATAAGTTGTAGTGTTGATCATAAAATGGCTATAAAAATCATCCAAGTTCCATAGGTCATCCCACATAATATCTTCATTCGAAGAAGAGGGTTCAGACTGTGATATAGAAGTCGAGTTATTGAGCATTGATGAGTAGAAGAAGCCAACTTGATCTTGTTGATCAATTGTGTTGTTTGGGTACAAAGTGGTCATTTCTTGCTTTGCTTGAGGCATAGTTGGTAATGACATCACCTTTTTAATGTCGATTTGATTATTGAGTTGTTGTTGTTGGAATTGTTGTCTTTTCCAAAGACGTGCTCGTGATTTCTCAGAGCTATCAAACGAGTTCTTGATCTTCTTCTTGAAATGCGTCCTCCAGTAGTTCTTGATCTCGTTATCAGTTCTTCCAGGCAAGCTTCGAGCAATAGTTGACCATCTATATAAATTTAGAAAAGAAATTGTCAAATATTAAATTTAATTTATTAAGAAGATAATAAAGAATTTTCATGATTATAGTAAAGTTAAAATTACCTATTGCCCCATCTAGCATGAAGCTCAAGAATGATCCTCTCTTCATGTGGGGTTATTTGCCCCCTCTTCAAGTCTGGCCTCAAGTAATTCACCCATCTCAACCTACAACTTTTGCCATTTCTTCTCAACCCTACAACAATCAAATAACCAATCAAATTAAGTATCTCTAACGAAATTTCTGACAGACGTTCTCATCCAAAACACGAAATCCCCAAAGGAAACTCCACCCAAAACATTTCCAACGAGTTAATTTTCAAAAGTATCCATTGAAAAGTCGCATTTTAAGGTGTTCATTACGAAAGAAAATATTTCTCAGAAAATAGTCATGATTTATGAAAGAGACACGACTTTCTTCTGAAAAATATTTTCATTCGTATCAGACACACAAAAGACTATAGTATTTTGCGAATATATATAATTACCTGTAAGTCTAGCAACAGAATTCCACCTGCCTTCACCATGCAACTTGACATATTCAATAAGTAATTTGTCTTCATCAGAAGTCCAAGGCCCTTTTCTCCATCCAACTTCTTCAATAAAACCCCAGCTACTCCCCATTTGCTCACTAAATATTTCACAAACCATAGTATAAAAAAAAAGACTTTAATTTTTTTTTATGGTTTAAAAGGGGAAGTGATATATTTTTAGGTATTAAGCTATATGTTGCTTTGTGCTAAAAATATTCTGTGACATAATCTACAAGTGTTAGTTGGGTATTTATATTTGTAAGACAAAGTTAGGACACTATTTTATGTGTCCTTTTCAAATAATCTTTTTTTTTGTTACAAGCTAGATATGATATGTATCATAATTCATACCACTTAACTTGTTAAATTACCATACTGTCCTCATCTATTTATTTTTTATATATATATATATATATATATATATATATATATATATTTTCTTGTAGGTGGGGAAGAAAAAAAAAGATCTTAATGTTTTTAGCTAGCATATATCGTAATAGATTGTAATTGTCGTTGGTATATATTCAGTATATAACAAGTGTATAATTAATGTGTATAATTATACTAGCTGAAATTTATAAAAGTTAAAATTTTGATTTAGTTTTTGTTATGATATTTATCGAGTTATTGTACAGTGTAAAAATCTCAAAGGAAAATGAAAATACAAATCGAATCTTGCATGCTTAGCAATGAACTTTTTGAGTGTGTTTTGTGCTCTGAAAAAATAATTTGTTCGAGAAAATGATAGTCAACTCGTCATGTAATATCTAAGATTATATTAAAATATCAGTTGAAGAAGTTGAACATCAAATTAAATGTTCTTCACGCGTGTTATTATAGTGTCTTGTCTGTTTGGATTCTCGATTGATGAATAAGACGGAAAACTAAATAATTTGATTTTGGAGATTATCAAAAGACACCTTTTTTAAATTCATAATTAATAGTTTATATAATTATGATAAGGTGAATATATGTTTTATTGCCAATATATTCTACAAAAATTAATATCCAAAAAGGGTAGGAAGGGAACAAAAAAAAAAAAAAGATTGCTAAGGGATTGGGTGACATGCTCACATCTTGATCAAATCAGATAAGTATATTTAATTAAATATCAAACACACACAAAAAAGAAGTGATTCCTCATAAAATAATAATTAAAAAAACATTAAGTTTCATAGACAAATGCCACGTATAACATAGGTTAATGCATTTGGACAACTTGACACACTCAAAAACACTTTAAAAGGGAATTTTTCTTGTTATATTTAATGTTTAAAAACTTTAATTAATAAATTAATTAGGTGGATATTTTTTTAATTTTGAAAGCCACTAGCTAGCCAATTAGAAAGAACCAAGTGTTGGATTAACTTACTTCTTAAGGAGATGGATACACGGTAATCACCATTATTTATTTAATTATAATTTATTGAATTCCATTTTGGGTATTGGGGTCCATTAAAATAATATATTAATTTTGTAAAAAATATCAGGCTAAACATGTCCTTAATACGTCATTAGTGAACAGGTGGTGTTCAAAGTGATGGCTTCTTTTCTTTTTTTTTTAACATGGAAAACTGTAGATTATCTACTCAATCAACTCAGCTATCCTTACGGATAAAGCAATTTGGAAGATACAAGTTTTTACAAACTTTGAGTTTGTATAATCTTTTTCTCATGTAAATATTGGCTTGGAATATTAAAAGTATATATTGTATTCCAATTTTAATGTTGTTATAAGAACTAATATTGATTTGATGGATTATTATTCCACTCTAAAATATACTTATACAAATAATACATTGAGCTTTTCCACTTAAAATTGTCCTTGTTATTATTTAAAAGCCAAGTAATTAGTGGGAATCTTTAAAATGTTTAAATATTTAGCAAGGAAGTAATTCTTAAAATTGGAACTCTCTTACAAGCATTGTATTCTTATTTTTAAATTAAAAAAAAACTGTTTTTTTTGTAAAATTTCAATAAATATATTCTTATTGTCATACTTTAGAGCTATATTTATTTCTCAGTCGTTGAAATTCTATTTTCAACTTTAAAAAGTCATGTATCATGTTCTAATTAAACGGGGAAAAAAATCAGCCCAAAATTAGCAGAATATATTCCAAAGCTTTTACGCAACAAAAATTGAACCAAAATCATATAAAAAACCACCTTGAAAGATCCAATTAATGAATTTTATAAAAATATTAGCAAAAAAATAAAGAAATTTTATAAAAGTAACCCAAAAAAAGAAGAAGATAGCAATAATCCGTGTGATGTACGGATGTAATAAAAAGAAAAAAAAGATGAGATCTTTTAATTGGGAAGTACATCGCAACTTTACACTATGCAAAGCATATTGTTATTTTATTTAATTAATCAATAATTAGTGGCTAAATAGTTGTCTAAAAACAATTAAAATAGCAACAGTGGAGACAATCTTGAATTATTGGCATTTTCATCTTAAACTAATCATCTTTTATAGTACTTCTTAATTTTTTATTTATTTTGAATGGAAGCCTTGGAGCAACAGTAAAGTTATCTATGTGTGATCTATAGGTCACTGATTTAAGTCGTGGAATCAGAATAGGCTGCTTATATACATCACACTTCTTTAGGAAATACGACCATTCATAAATACGGGAATGTTTAGTGCATCAGACTGCTTTTTTAATTATTTTTCTTTTGGAAATGTGTCACTTCAAAGTGGATATGGATAAGGAACTTGGAATTTGATTAAACTTTTAATCACTTTTGTTCTGCTTAAGCTGAAGGGCATGTTGGGATATGCCATAAATTAAAGTGTGATAATCGATATTGTTAGCGTGTGTGATGGAGTGGTAATTATTCTTTCATCTTTAATTAAAAGTCTCGAATTTGAATTCTGGATATGAAAGCGTTTTTTGTTAATGAGCATTGTATACCTCAATATAAAACTTTCCAACGCAAATTTTAATTTAATCAGATTCAATATGAATATCGATCAGAGAATTAAAAAAAAAAGTTAGTGTATATCATGAGTTATACCCTATAGTTTATTTGATATTAGCATAGTCACTGGATTTGGAGAATCTTAAATATAAAAGCATTGTCCCATGAGGATTTTTAAGTTGGATTCTTTATCCTAGGTTTTTCTCTCTTTATTTTTGTTTAATACATAGTATCTGATCTTTGATCATGTTTGTCTCCTTTCATAATATTAATTTCTGTATATACTTTAATTTATTTATTTATTTTCATGTGCCATGATTATACGGTTCATTATAACAAAAATAACTTTTAGCGATAAAAAATATATACATTAACAAAGAGTGTTAAAGTCTTTTACCAGCATTATTTAATTGTCATTAGATCCAATGTCGATATAGGCTTTAGAAACATTTACAAAGAGTGTTAATTGCCGTTATAAATACATATTTAGCGATAATTAAGCTATTATTATTAATTAATTACCATTTTGATGTAATAATTGTTCATATTGTTAAATTTGAGGGGTCGTTTGATTATCGCGATGAGTTAGATAAATATATTTTATGGATTGAAATAGATTGAAATATTTCATAAAATGCTAAACCCACAAATTTAATGTAACATATATTCAAAACTAATTAATATTCATAATAAAATGCGGAATAAAATAGTGTCATATTTTATTTTAAAATTATTATACTTTTATCTCACCAACTAAACAAGCCCAAGTGTTATATGGTAAATAATGTTAGATATTATTATAAGAGTTAGTAAAAGGACTTCCATTTCCTATTTATTATTATTATTTTCATCTATCAAATCACAATATAATCTCTAGAAGATATTTCATCATCACAAATCGAGTTAATCTTAGCAAATACATATCAAAAAAAGATATTTACTATTTAGCATATAATATTATATGTGATCAAATCAAACTTCTTGTCAAATAGTTGGAAGGATCACTTAAAATATTGAATTGATTAAACTTTTGTTTACATAAAATATTTACATCAAATTAATATCTGCTTAATAACTGTAATAAGAGTGACAAATAAGTAAAGTGAGTTAAAGCTAAAATAAATAAAAAATAAGTGAAATTAACAAATAGGTCATTGTTCAATTACATGTACGAAAATAAACTAGATTAAGATAAGCGTAAAATAATGAATAATAACATCACTTTATTCTTATTTTGCTATAAAACAAAGTATTAAAAGTTAAATTACAAGATAAAGAGTAGTAATGTTTTTCCTTTCAATATTTCAATGTATGTATATGTTTCAACATATAAGAGGGATATATATAGAAAGTAGGAGCGCATTTCTAATCCTTCAAAGTCACGAAGGAAATCTCAAAAGTCATGCCTAAATCCTAACAGTCATGAAGTACGTGTGGATTTACTACAGGACATCTATATTTCATTATTTGCAATATATTTCGCCTTTTATTGATTATGAGTGATATGAATGGAATTTTTTATATATAGTGAAATATTTTTATAGTGATAGCATTTGTTTGAATATTTCATGACGTGTATTTGACGAACAATCGAATCACAAAAAACTATTATATATATAGACTTATTCTACAATTCTGTAAAAAGGTAATTTTCACGATTTAAACCAAATTAAGTTTTGCATGATTAATGGATTAGAGTTCTTGAAATATTGTGGGATTAGAATAATATTATTAAATAATGAAAGATTATTTGAGTCATCCTCCATTAATTAAAATGAACTTTTACTTGACCCCACAATAGAACATTCTATTACTAGTTGCTAATTAATTCCATAACCGCAGTAAAGCACTTTCAACACTCTAATTTCTTGGCTGGAATCACAAAATAAATACAACCTTAATCTAAGTAGGTAAAGAGAAATCAACATCAATCATTCAATATTCGAAGTTAATTGATCTGATTAATTTAAATTTGTATTAGATAAATTTTATTGTATGACAAAATATTTGCGATCAAGAAGTTTTTCATTTTCATTCTCATGTCATGTCTCTCAAACATAAGTCCTTTTTAAATTAAGAATGAGAGATTTTAATCATTTTGTCACACTCTATTCAAAGATTTTCGAGCTTTGATATTTTAAACTCTATTGAGTAGTTGGGGTTCTAGCATCTAGGACTCAAGTTTGGAGTCGGCAGACGAGATATCTCGTTCTCGAATTAAAATATATTTGAACAACAAGTTCTTTGCAACCATGTATTTCAACCATCAAGTTACTTTGCGGGGTTAGAGGACGACGATATCGATAATAATATTTTTGATCAATAGTACTTATATTTATTTCGATTAATAATTTGCGGGATTTCTATTATAATCAATCATCCATTCATCTCTGGTGATTAATTTCAACTTTTAAGTGCCTTACACACGTTATTGAACACTTTTGAGCTGCAATTTTCCTTTGACTCAACTATTTTAGTATTTAATTACCAAAGATCCTTTTAGATGTTACAATCAAGGAAGGTAAAAAAAAACATTATATAGTAAATTTAACGCTAACAGTTATTCTTACACTTAATATATATATTATATTATATTATATTATAATATCTTTCAGTCATGAGAAGAGAAATTTATAATATATAAATTATAATATCTTATAGAAGTTGGTCTCAAGGATAAGTTTTTAACACTCAATTTCCATTACGTTACTGTAATTTGGTACTCATTTATCTTTCATGATTATTTTTTATACGTCTCTTAAAAATATGAATCAGGCGAGTTTAATTAGACAAGCACAACATCAATGTTTATAGTTTTCAAAAACAATAACTATTAAAGTAAAATAAAATAGTTTTGTCATGAACTTTTAAAACGATATAAATAGAGATAACTATATATTTAAAAATCACGATAAATAATTTGAGACGGGAGAGTAACTTCTTTCATGCTTCACTTTTTTCCCTTTGTCACAGATTTTAAGTGCTCTGTTATTATATTTTTTTCCAAAAAAATGGTCATCTTGTCCTCTATTATTCATCAAATCATGAAAGTAAAACCTATTTTTTTTCTTTTGATTAATTATGTGGTATATAAAATTCATTGTCCGGATAAATTCAGATTTGCATTACATAAGATTTATTAAAGCAGAAGCACTCCCTATAATTAAGAGTTTTTTCATTTCAGAATTTAAACTCGAGATATTTCATTAAAAATGAAAGAATTTCTTCGATCCCAATATGAACACAATTATATACTCGCCACTCGAAAAAATGTTCAACTTTCAACTTCTATGTTACAATCCAGAAAAAAATAATTGCTTCTGATGTTTATATTCAAATCATTCTAGTTTGAGAAATACGTCATTAATGGCCCTTGAATTATGAAGATCAAGTCCAAATCAACGGCCATCGAATCACATAGAAATCTTATGAGAGGAGAATCAAAGGAATAAATAGATGTGTACTCATATTGATTTATCAATAAAATATTCTTATTTCTTCATAAAAATAATAATTAGGATTATGGTTAATTATGTGATTATATTTCATAAGCGTTAATTAACCAATTGTGACTTAAGTCAAATAAATTGTCTTTCTGCTTGACCTTTACCTGTCATTAATTAGTGACTAAATTAATTAAAAAGTTAATTACAGGAATTTGGCTATCCGTACATGCTTTGAGCCATATTATCAAAATGTTCTTCGAAGAATATAATGAATTAAATCATTGAAAGAACTAAGTTATTAATTAGTAGTATTGTAATTAAAATAATGTTAAAGTAGTAAGCATGCAACATAAAGTGGACGACTTTGGATACATTTCTATCATCAAGTGATTGGGTCTTCTGTGGGGACTGAGAGTCGACAAATAGTTATTATCTGGCAAGGTTATTATAAAATCGTTGTCAAAATATTAACTTTCTGAGATAATAAATATTTTTCAAGTGATGATAGTCGATTGAAGATCAATCCAAAAGAAGTAGAGTTCTAGCTACTTTATATATTAAAGTTTATGTAATATTATTTAATTAGAGATTTACAAATATTTTGACAACAATTTTCCAAATTATTTTTAGTTATTGTTATGTAAAAGTGGTAATATAATGTTTCTTAAATAGTTTGTGTGCTTATTGGTGTGTGTGACAAAAAAAGTTAGAAAACTCATGTAATGACCCAGAAAATTATTTTTTTTGGAAATTCTGAACTATTTGTTTAATTTTAGTTAATTAGTTGATGGGCAATTATTAAACAATTTATTTATTTAATTAGTGGTTAATGGGTCAAGTCCCTAGTTATTTAATACCTTAGACCTCTTAACCAGATTTATTAAAATAAAGTAAGTAGGATTTACTATTTTGAAATATTTTGTTATCAATTACAGATGCTCCATATTCCTAAGGTCCCTTTGAAATATTTTGTTATCAATATTAAGGGTCATATAGTTGAATTAATGACCACAAGTCATATATTTGTTTAATTGAATAAAGTGCAGAAATTGAAAAGTTAGAAAAAGAAAAATAAATGGCACTGGAAAGCGTTTTCTTGTGGTGGATTATTGTGAGGACATGAAATTTAATTATTAATTTATGGGTAATGATTAGCAGATTATAGTTCAATAATTAGAAGGATGGGATGGAGTATTTAATCAATTTACTTTCTCGAGTGCAAGTTACTGGTTTGGTAACTTCACCGTGAACTTGAGTTCTTCTTATGATTATTGTATAAAAATTGAAGTGTTAATAATATTGAGATATGTAATTAAATATTAAGTATGTTATATTATATGAATATTATTAGATTTATGATATTGAAGATATTAAAACTTAAGCCTAGACTTGAAATTTGGAGAAAATTGAAAGAGTTGACATGTTAATGTGCATTAAGATTACGAACTTGATTACATATTTGAGTGAGTTTTTGCGTCTAGATTAGACCTATAGTAATATGAGTGTTGTTAGTTTTGAAAGCTTATTGTGATTATTTATTTGAATAGATTGTATTTATTTGGAAGTCCAACGAAAGAGAAAGGCTCAAGTCACGGAGTGATTTTTCAACTATTTGAGGCAAGTTGATTTATAAACCCTTGTTAAGTGTATGAAATTCGTGTATTTCCTTGTAATATGTGTTTGGAGGTAATGAGACTTGGTGATGGGTTGACTTGTCCACATTGATTAATTCTAATGATGAAAAAAAAGGTAATAGAAGTCAATGTGATTAATTGTTTGTGTGTGATGTGTTGAGAATGATTTTGAAAGGCTTGTTGAATCATTATTGATGTTATATCATGATTGTGTTGTTGTGCCTTGTGCAATGTTATGAAAATGGTCATCTCCTCATTATTTGTGTGAACATGTCATTTGCATTGTTCTGAGACATGGTTGTGACAAGTGTTATGTGAATTGAGAAAGAATAAGAAATTAAAGAGGATGTACCATTTCGAGGGACGTATCGCGCGCCGCGATGGATACTATATTTCGAGGGACCCCATGGGTCCCGAACTGAGAGACAGCGGGTGTGTATCATTAGGTCAGACATGCATCATTATACTTGACATTGCATTGCACATCTTTATCGTTGATGAACTTGATCTTGTGTGTTGATGATCTTGTGAGTGCCTTTATGTGGAAGTTGTGATTGATGAATAGTGAGTTTATTGTTGAGAATATATAATTGTTAAAGTGTTGTTGTTGAGCTGTGTGTTATGTAAACTGTGAACTGTTAATGTTGGGTTGGTTTTATGCAGCTGATAGTTGTGATTGATGAATATTGAGCTTGTTGTTGAGGATATGTAATTGTTAGTGTTGTTGTTGAGTTGTGTGCTATATAAATTGTGAACTGTTAGGTTGGGCTGGTTATATGCAGGTTGTAGTTGTAGAGGTTCGGTTGGGGTGTAAGGAGTTCCCGTATTCTATCCCCTTAGCTTGTGTTTAGAGGTTTACTTGCTGAGTACCGTGTGGTTTGGTACTCACCCCTTGCTACTACATTTTTTTTGTAGGTTATTATCCCGGATCTTTGTGATATTTTCTCTTCTCCTTGTCTGAGGCTTCTTGTGGAGGTTTGTGAGGTAGTTGCTTGTCATTTCAGCAGACCTTCTTTCTCCTTAATTATGATCTTGTTCTATTCTAGAAACAATGTCATTTGAAACATGTATTTTCTTCCAACTTTGTTATAACACATTAGAGGCTTGTACACGTGACAATAAGATTTTGGGGGTATTTTTGAGTTGATTATAAAAAATTTCGCATTTTATTGTAATGGTTGAGTTTTAGGCTGACTTGTCTTGGTGGGATAAGACGCGTGCCATTACGTCCATTTTTGGGTTGTGACAACTCAATATAAAAATTAGAATGGAAAAGTAGATCATTTTTAATTTTCGGAAGGGACGTTATAAATTATAATCAAATGCAACATGCGGGTGTGCATGTGAAAAATGTTTTCTTAAAAAAATAATATTTTTTTTAATTTATAAAAATATTATATCATATGATCCAAGTTAAAAATAAATTCAAATTTTAAATTTATTAACTATGAACCACAATATTATTTTAATTTGGGTCCTAGTATGAAAAATAAAAAATGTCATATATATTGAGATGGATCGGTGAAATAATTAAGTTTTTGTAATGCATGAGATCGATATTGAGAAAAATTGAACCATGTTAAGTCTATTATTTTGAAAATCAATATATATTTAGGACAGGAAATTGGTACAAAAGGTTGAAAAGAACTCTTCAATATTTATGGACTTTTATAAATTGAAAATCAATATATATTTGCCACAATAGCACAATAGCATCCATAATGTAATTATTAAAAAGTCTTATTTAAGGGGAAATTATTCTCTTAATAAGTTTTATGCTTTTCATATTATTTTTTAATGTGTAGGTCACTTGCAATTTTGATCAAATCATATCAAATAATATTCAATATGCTCTTTTTTAGTATAATTTTTTTTTATCATTTTGATTAATCACCGTTATGATTTGTAATTTTTAACCTTTGTATAACACCATGATAATTTCAATCCAAATAAATTTGAGGTTGAGTTAGACTTATATATTAACGTTTATAATTATACTTATGAAAACTTTCGTATGGAATATATACACACATTAGTTGCTGTTGTATATCTAAGAAAATTGAAATTACATATACAAGTCCTTATCATACGCAAATAAAATGTACAACTAGATCGTAACCGGCCTAAAACTAGGATATATATATATATATATATGAGAGAGATTAGATTCAAGATTCAGATCAAAACTTTTATCATTGCGTCAAAACTTACTCTCAACACATTTGAATATTATATCCCTTTATAAAAGGTGACATATATATGTGTTTATTTTGGATATTGTGCAACATGCAATGAATGAAACAAATATAATTAAGAATTTATGAAAGTAGTACTGTCCAAATCCAAGAAGTTAGGCATAAAAGTATTTATGTTAATTTTTGGAACCAATATTTTTTTACAATAGATGAAACTAGCTACTAGCTAGGTTTGTTGGGTTGTCTTGCACTAAGAAATTCAAATGATTCATCCACATTCCACAACATAAAAAAATTACACTTTTTCAAGCAATGATTTATCCATTTGAACTCAAAAAAACCTTTGACCCTATCCTAACTATGAAGATTAGGATAGTTAGATTATTTTAATATTTTAAATACTGAATTTATAGGTGTCTATTTGAAAATTATACGAAAAATACTATGAATTGTCATTTTTTTCATATTAATACGATGAAAAATACGTCTCAAAATATTGATTATAGGCTATGCAGTTTAACTTTTAAAAAGTGAAATATGACAAGTTATATAACAATCTAACTTCAAACCTCATTTTATCCCTGATGAAGCTAAGTGATAATCACACAAATTTTTATGATATTACTTAAATCATATTATAATTTTTTTTTAAAAAAAATTCTTCTTAAACTTTATCAAATACTTTTTGCATAAATTAAATCTGAGAGAGTAATATATATTATGAAATTTATAAGTATTCAACAATAAACTTAGGTAGTACAATTACTATTTAAATGTTAATCTAAAGTTGATACACCTCTTCCTATAATTATTCTTAATGGATAGAATATTTAAAGGTGTCTTTTTCTACCCTTTTTGTTGTGTTTTTTTTTTAGGTTTTTTGCATTTGTGATATATCCTCATATTATAATATATATTTTGGTGAATTATTAGTGATTCAAAGGGATTGTCAAATGTGAAGTTTGACTTGGTCAGCAGTCAACAACCTAGTCAACCATTAAAATTTCATCCAATTGGCCCTCACTCCCCCCACCCCCACCCACACACACACCAAAAAATTAAAGAACTTCCAAAAAATGAGATGGTTGATAGGGACGTTTTATTTTTAAAGTGAGACTTTCGGACATAAATTTTAATCAAAAATCTCAAAACGTTTATCGAATATTGATACCGAATGAAAAATTAAAGAAGTAGCAAGCCAAAATGAAAATGTGATCTTGCCTGAAAAAATATGTATACACAATCGCTGATTGACCAAATAATTAATATGTGTTTTGCATATGATTTTTTATTACGTAATCGATTGTTAAATGATATGTATATTCTCTTTAATTTACAAAATGTTAAGTTATGTTATTTGTTTTATGTAAATATCATACACAAGTAAATATTTTTCGTAATTAGTGTGCTTCCACCACCATCGTACCATCACACTTTATCGAGTAGCTCTGTTTATCAGAACTTGAATTAAGTTACCACTATTGCACATATACCGAGTAACTTTATATTACTATCGAAATAACTCCGTCCATCAAAACTTGAACTAAATTATCATTTTCCCGACCCACCGATAGACCAATGCTTTCATATGTATACCACCCAAATTGTGACGCCTTCTACCACCAGCACACATATACCAAGTAACTTTGTCGACCAAGAGTCGAATTAGAGACACCAATAGACCAATGCCTTCATATGTATATACCAATCTTTGATGAATTACAGAAAAGCCTAAATTTATTGGTCCAAAATCCTCAAAGTTTACCAAGTCCAACTACACTTGCTTGGCCCAAGTAAAACTGTCTAGCTGTTTTAACAAGAAAACAAAGACAACTAGGTGGGATTTTATGACATTATTCAACTTTTAACAGAGACGAAGCCAAAATTAAAATTTAAAAATTCTAAAGAATTAGAAGTTTAGGGTTCCACACTTACTTTTTGTTGATAATGAGATTTAAACCCTCCCTTTTAATTGAGAGAAGGACTCGGAATTGACTCCCCTCGATTCGAGATCCGAAAGAAGGGTATGGAGTTTATCCAAGAAATGCTCTCCCGTGACGGTACGGAGAATTAGCCAACTTGCACGATTGAACTCTCTTCTTTTTAGAACTCAAGATAAATTTGACTTTCCTACACTCTCAAGGATAGAAAATATTTTCACTGACCCCTTCCTTACCACTAAATTGTCGATTAATTTTATTAGAAGCTAACGAATTAATATACATATATATTTATTTAATTTTCTCCGCCCCATGCTTTTAACCCGCTTTAGAAGAGGGTCAAATAATTTCTTTTGCAAAGGAAAAAGCTTTACTTCAAATTAGAAAAACCAACTCCACACCATAGTGTTCAACATTAAAAAGCAAAATAAACTTTCAATAATAAGACATTTGAACATACATAGTTAAAACACCATATCTCCTTGAAACTAAATTAAACCCTAGCTCCGGTGTAACCGGTCCCCTTCTCCGCGATTCCAGTCCCCGGGACTCCACCATGCGGTGCACCAACGCCATACTCGTTGTCCCTATAGCCCGGACCGTAGGTGCTATTGAACAATCCAGAGTGAAGCATAAGAACATAGAGAAGTTCAGTAATTCCAAGAACTATTATGAAACCTTCAAGAACTCTTAGCCTCCATCCTCTCCATCCTCCTATGTTAATCTCCTTACATGCCAACCTAACAAAAATATCCCAAAAAAAATTTAACTGATAAAATTATGCTCTCCCTAACGGTGCTGAGCTTTTAAGATAAATACTTAAAACACAATTCAATATGATGTCAAAACAAATAGAAGTCTGAGATCTATCAGAGAGACTCGTATCAAAAGGAATTTCTATATGCTTTGGCCATGAAAAGAATCAGGTCCACACGTGATAAGATGTGTTGAAATACAATTAACTAATAAAAATGTGTGTGAAATCTCTCGAAGAGACTCGTATCAAAAGGAATTTCTATATGCTTTGACCATGAAAAAAATCAGGTCCACGCGTGATAAGATGTGTTGAAATATAATTAACTAATAAAAATGTGTCTGAAATCTCTCGGAGAGACTCGTATCAAAAAGAATTTCTATATGCTTTGGCCATGAAAAAAATCAGGTCCACATACGTGATAAGATGTGTTGATGTGTTGAAATACAATTAACTAATAAAAGTGTATTCTTTCTAACCGCTTAAACTTACTTATCTTAGATAAGATGATCATACACGATTTGTAACAAATAAAAAGAATTTCGATATAATCAAACAACATGATACTATCGTGTACAAGCTAAACTATGCAAATTAATCGTCGTCTAGATATTAATTGAAGGTTAATTACCCGAAAGCAAGTGCAGTAACAGCCCACGCGATTAAAGCAGAGGAACCCGCAGCAGCAAGACTATCATTTCTCCACGCCCTTAGGTGATTCGCACCTAAGAGCTTCGATATTATGCCCAACACTGATGCTAATATCGCGAATATTAGGAAGAACATCGTCGCTCCATTTCCTCCGAAACCTGAATTTTTTAAAAACAAATCGTAATATTTAGTTCTAATCTTTTAAACGTGTGAATTATAAGGTGACTTCATATTTTTGGCCTAGACATATCATCGTACGTGTAATAAAATAAAAAAGGATAAAAGATCAAATTGATACTAATTCACTGAATATATAAATGTGTCATTTTAACGAGATCAAAAGAAAAAAGAGTCGTATGAAGTAGATGTATAACTTAACTATATAGTAGGTTTACTAAATTCATTTCAATGTTGCATGTAATTACGGCCTTCACGTACGTACGCTATGTGGTGGAAGTTCGTAGGTTCGAACTAACGAGTAACTTTTCTATAAACCCTATATTTTTATTGGGAAATTTAAATAAGATTTATATATATATATATGCATATTAACTTGTGAATCCCTAAGAAATTAATTGAAGACAAATTTCATATGTCACGATATAAGCATGTTAGCTACGAACAAATCAACGACAAAATTCAAAAAAAAAAAAAAACTTACTAGGATGATTGGTTTGTCCATTGATAAACCTGTTGAGACACCAACTAGCAAAACCTAAAACAATAAGATACATTAATAAGTTCAAAAACAACAATGGTCCTGCTAAACTTCTTCCCACAGCCCTTGCCATTTCTTTTAATAAAAATATTTCGATATATTAAAACTTTGATCTAATTTGTTTTTTCACTTCTTTGTGTACGTATTTATCAATTTTTCTAAGTTATGAGAGGTGGAATAATTAAACTATATATAAAGAAACATATTGAAATACGTGTCAAAATTATTGCTTAGTTTGCTTGAATAGTTAACATGTGGAGGGACACTTGTCACTTTCTCTATATATTTTCTTGATTTGCACTTTTTAAGTAAGCAATATAATGTTTATCCATATACGATAATATTCTTTTTTCTATGTTGATGACGTTTTTTGTAAATTTTTTAGTGTTATGTCTGATATTGAGGCTACTGCATGAAACATATAGAAGTGCACCGATTTATCTTATTTTGATATCGTTATTTAATTTGTGTTATTTTTTTAATTTTTTTTATGTGTATGCATTTTTGAATAACTTGAGTTTCAAGTTTCATATGATTAATGAAGTTAAAAAAAAAATTAAGTTCATGTATATTATTTATATATATGATGATCGAAATTAAATAAAAATATTTGAAATTAAGTAAAAATGACTGAACTCCAATTCAGGCAAAAATAAGTAAACTTCACTCGTATAATATCAGATATTATGTTTGAAGTTTCGTCGAACCTTATTTCAGAGTACCTTACTTTATATCGTTGATCATTTAATAAAAGATTGTTGATCAAAGTTCCTTAATTATGTCCTAAATTTGCAAGGTATAAGTAATTTCGTAGAGAAATCTTTTTAAAGTATGTTTGCTTTGGGGCATAGTTCTGTAATATCTGATTCGTAGGTAGGACTTTTTGAGAATTTTTGTTATGGTTCTGTCACTAAACTTATGCCTCACGAATTTTATTTCGATGTTAAAACATTTTCAAGTATTTTTTGTTACTTAAAACTTTAAACGATAAAAATTAAAAACCAATATATATGATGTCCAAGTCCAATTACATGAATCAAGTAAAAACCCAACTTCATTTGCATTGGACCATTTAGTTGGTCTACATGACTATATTCTAGGCCCATTTTGGATTTCTTACTATTCCAAAGACCCAAACATGTCATGTCTCAACTAATCTCAAAATTTGTTGTTACAACTAAAATTGGGTAAAGATTATGTTGTGTGTTGTTGTGTTTTTCCTAGGCAACCATCCCTTGGAAAGGTTACATTTTTGGTTGGTGGGTGCTCCTATCAATTAAAGTTGATAGGGAAAAAAGTGAGTCCCCACATTGATGGTGTGGATGGAGACTTGGGGCGTTTGGTCGTGATTTCAAATCATGATATAAAATTATTGATTAGATTTTATAAACAAAAAAATCTCATAATTTGCTACTATTGAAATTTTTTTGATTTCTAAAATCTTATAAAATTAGTAAAATCATAACTCATAAATAATGTATCAGAATATCTTAAGATATCGTATTGATAAATCATATATTTTATGTTCCTTTTATAAGTAAATATATGTGGTTAGATTTATTATAAATTTTTAAATATACATAATTCTACAAAGATCCATCAATCCAATAAATTAACAATAATAATAACTGGTTATTTTTTTTATCTAGCTCATATGATTTTGACAATTTCCTCTTGGTTAACATGGTCTTGTCTTTGTTTACAAATTTGATATTATGAGTCTTTTTTGCAAAATCTAGACTTATAGGTCATGTTTTAGATTTTAAGAAAATTGAAATCACAAACTTAGATTGAACTCTGGCTCTTTAATAGGATTTGATATTTAAAATCAGAATTGAAGTTTTGTTCAAAAGTCATAAATAAACATTGATTTCAAATTATCAAAAGAAGACGCATATATATCATTCAAACATATTAAAATATTATTAATAATTATATCAAAAAAGTCCTTGAATCGACATAGACCTCTTTCAGCAAAAAATTATATCCCAAAGTCACAAATAATTTTTTTTTTATGTACATAATGAAAATAATACACAAAGTCAAAACAAATTTAACAATGAATAAATAGTTTCTAATTGCTATCAATACAAAAATAAATCACTACAACTCGATATATTTTTACGCGTAAAAATGAATATAAATTCAAATATATTAATCCTTCGAATTATGTCATTCCAAGTTCAACCAAATCCAAATATAAAAATTAGAGAAATGAGTGAAAACTAGAGATTTTTTAATTAATTAATTAATTCTATGTGGTGGTTGAATGATTCAAGAGAAATCAAAATCTTACAACTAGAAAAAGTCAAAAGTGCCAATAAATAAATGCAATTTTTTCAGAATTTAGCGTCAAATCTGTAAATGAAACTCAATTGGAGGGCAACTGAAAAAGATTCCAATTATTTTTAAGCAATATTTTTTTCCTACCAAAAAAGAAAAACACAAAATTTGAATTTCCCAGCATTTTTAACATTTTATATTTATAATACATGATAAGTCGTAAATGCCACAACTATTATTATCAATTTTGTAACTTCTTACCAATATTACTTAAGTTATATGATATTTTTACTAGGTCTCGTAATTTTGTATATTGAATTGTTTTTTCTATTGATATTGTAAGTGATTATAGAAGATCATTTCCTCGTTTATCACGCAATTTGGTACGTGTAACTGTCATTATGACTTTGTCAAAAAAATTTGGTACTTGGGCATAGTGGAAGACAACAAATTAAGTTGTGGGTCCCATATGATGGGATGTATTAGCTAATCAATAACAATTTGTCGTTTTTTCATTTGTTTCATTTTATATGATATTATTTTATTTAAAGTTAATGTATTTTTAATTATATCTTCACCAATAATTTGTTGCCTTTTCATATGTTTCATTTTATATGATATTATTTTATTTAAAATTAATATAATTTTATTTATATCTTTTTAATCATTAAATATATAAGCTTTACTTTTTAAAGAGTTTAGGGAAAACGATTAAAATAATATCTATAGTATGACAGAATTTGTAATTAAGCTAGGTGTCAAATTTATATTTTTTATTTGTAATTAAGCTAGGTATCAAATTTATATTATTTTTTTAAATGAGTTTAATCGTAACTTAAAATCGACTAAAACATACTATTAATCGATCCACAACACTAAAAAAATTACATAAAACCTATCTTAGGGCAAAAAGAATATCAATTTCTAATCAATTTTATGGATAATCAATAAATTAACAATGTTATAGTGAGGAAAGGATAAATGAGATATTAGATTCTTATCCTAACACCTAAAGCTTATGAAATCTCCCAAATTACTTAAACGACCCTACCCTAACCTCGACTGAAACCCCTTCTCCGTGAGTGCGACCTAGGCCAGTGGCAAATCGAAGATTTTAAAGTTGTGGGTGCTCTTTTAGCTTAATAGTGGAGGAGAAAATTTTCACATGGTGAGATTCGAACTCAGGTTATGCAACACTAAAACAATCATAAGCACTCACCATGAGTCATTAGACCAATCAATCCACTTGTTTACTAGGTGCTCTATATTAATTTTATACCAATGCTTCTTGATTTCTTCATAGATATATATAGTTCGATACAAGATTAATGGGTGCTCAAGCACCCGACAGACTCTATGTGGGTCTACCGCTGACCTAGACCACAACAATCGATATGCATTTCTTAATGGAATCTTTGCAATCGTGACGATAGCCTAGCAAACGACGAACAAGAAGTATGCATTAGAAGCAACAAAACCAACAATTGTCAACTTTTCTATATTCTCTTAATAAACTCTCATGATTCATTAGAAAATCCTATAAATATATACTAAATATGCAAGTTGCAATTTAGTCATGTTACAGACCCGTTTGATTTATCAAACCACTGATCCAAGATTGTCTTGACCAAATATCGACCGAACTCAATTCTAAGATCCTTAAACTCCACAATTTTAACCAACGATCCAAGTCACTTTCGAAAGTCCTAGAACCCGAAATAACTATCCATCCAGCTCAAAATTCACCTTTCAAATCTAATGTAACTTTCGTAATTCCATTCCGATTTTGTTTACCTAGAATATTTGTCACGCCCCGAGACTACCCCCGAGACGCGGACACGGGACCTAGGACCACAAGTGATCCCAAGCTAACCCTGCTGGCATGATCATGAGCATACTAAAGAGAATAAACTGATGCGGAAGCTAAATCATAATTAAATATGAAAAAAATGGGGAATACCCATATACTATAACTGAGATATATGAAAACTGATGAGTTTAAT
>JAJOOO010079522.1:0-20267 GCA_029582685.1 Solanum piurae
ACTATATCTTGTTAATTTGGATTAATTAATTATATCAAATTCAAACATAATTTCAAGTCTCATTGAAACTACATCTTGATCAAGTGCTTTTAAAATTGTTGTTTGATTTAAACTTGTTTCATCAAAATAATATTTTTATCAATATATATAATATAACTTGAAGTATTAATTGTTCGATTCAATTCAATTTTATAGCTTGCAAATCTTAAATATAACTTATATTGATAAATAAGTGATTATATTTACTTCAATTAATTAATTTTATCAATTTTTAGCAAATCTTCAATATGTCTCAGTCAAACTTTATCCTTATCAAGTGTTTTTAGAATTATTATTTGACACGTATGTGATTTATTGGGACAATATCTTCTAATAGTTTAGAGTAATTAGAGGTCATTTGACTCTATTCAATTTAATAGAGTCTTGCTTATAAGTTCTATATAAATACGTGATATTGTATATAAATAAAAGTGTCAAATAAATTTCAGATAACAAAACTAAAATACATAAAGCAGGGTAAATCTTCGCGATTCCTCCAATTAAACTTCTTTTATATAATTGTATATGAATTTATGATTATCGTAAGACTGCATTTTTATTTGAGCTCAAATTGGTCATTTTTTTATTTTATTGAAAGTTTGCTAACTAGTAACCAAAGTTTAAAATTTATAGTTGATTTTTTCAGAGTAATTAATTTTAAACATTAAAATACGTCCCTCATTTGGAGTTCTCGACATATTTTTTAAGATTTATTTGTAATTGTTGTATTTTATTATTTATTACACACATATTTTTGTAGAATTATAATCGTACTAATAGATCTATATAAAATTACATGGAACAGACACATACTTTTATTATGAAAATGAAATTTGTAGCTAGTTTTTGTGCCACCACATGCACAATTATATAACGTTCTTATATTAAGAATTAAATGAAAAAATAAATTATAAGAATTAAAATCCTTCCATATTTAGATCCAAACCCAAAATATCCCCCAGAAGTAAAAAAATTTAAAAAGCCAAAATTCCCCCCCAAAACTTTTAAACCCAATTAGAAAACCTACCCAGATCCCTTTTTCCTTACCCATCGCCTCCCCTCTCTCTTCTTTATCTCATTTTCTTGTTTAATTTGAATTTTTTTAATGTAGAATGTTTTGCTAGTTAACTTTTTCTTTTTGTAGGGTTTTTATATTCAAGGTATGTTCATATATTCTTCTTTATAATTTTTTAATTTATTTTTCACTTATTTGACTTAAATTTTTGGGTTTAGATTATTTTAGATCTTTTAAAAAATATTATATCTTATTTATGAGCAGATCGTGAAGATTTTAAAGTTGAAATAGTGTTGGGAAAAGTCATAATTTGCAGACCGCAAAAAATGTCACAACTGAGGTGAAGATTCATTTAAGAAGTAAAAGTTTATAGATTTATTTTATTTTGTTTTGTTTTTTTTGCATTTTTTTGTTTGTATCTGTCAAAAATTTTAGTTAATGATTTATATAAATAAATTCCTTTTCTTCTTGAAATATTATATATACACACACTCTCATCTATAATTAGCTGGTAATGATTTTTGGTGCTAAAATACATCATTTGGACAGGTATATCAATGGAGTTAAAGCATATAAATGACAAGATATGTGTTAATCAAGCTAAGATTCAATTGAACATTGTGGAAGGAGAGATAAGAGAAGACTATACCGCTTTGTACTCAAACAAGATAGTGTATTACAAGATTTGTATATAATTATAAATATTTTTAAAATTGTAAATTGTAATTAAATGTAATTTTGGAAGTGTTTTGAAATCTTAAAAATTAATTCATAGCTACATTATGCAGCTCTTGGAACTAATAAAGCTTGCAAAAAAATCTCCAATAATAATGAAATTAAATTACATATTGAATGCAACAAATTTTTTATATATATCATGTAAAAAGAGCATGTATATAAATTTTGACATTCCATAGCAAATGGATTTTTAGCTAAAATTCTATCTATTTCATGCCTAAATATAGGAATATTTAGATATAATACGAAAATGCTTGTGGCAAATACTTTATGTTATAGCCATGAATTTTATTAGTCATAACTAAATATGAGTACTACTGCCACGAGACTAAGCTATAGAAATAGCTACAACAAATTTATGTTTACATGACAACCAAATTAAATATGTTGCTACAATGTAATACCTTTGTGGCTGCATCTAAAAAGATAACTATAAATCATTTTTATTCATGGCAAAAGAATAAAGTTATTTGCTATATATATATATATATTTTGCGTGGCAAAAACTTTTTATCTGTACAGCTACAACTCAAAATTTTTGTAGCAATAGATATTAGTTCTTAGCCACGGGCCATGTAAAGTTTGTAGCTAACTTTTAGCCACGCTACATCTTACTACAAATGCAACAAAAAAAAATATTGTAGCTATAGTGTTTAGCCATGAAAAATTTCATATTTAGCTACAACTAATTTTGCAGCAATATATGATTTCTTTTTTGTAGTGGCGGATATTGTCGGTCTCCTCAAGGGTGAAGTCTTCAAGAGTCTTGAACCTGCCGTCGGCCACATTCATGCGCCGACCTAATATCTCCACGGTCTACCTCGCCACTTCAACCCTTGCGACCCATTCTTCTCCGGCGGTGACGTCAATGGCCCTCTCGCCAAGTTAATCGTCACTTACTTTAGTGGTCGAAGGTGGATGAGATGTTAGCGCCTCGCTTGGTGTGAAGTCGAGCAATATTTCCTCATTACTCTTTTGGTGCTTCTTACCCTTGCGGTTCTTCTTTCCACCATCCAACCTGACGTCGGTGGTGCTAGCGGCATTTATTTCTCCTTCGTTAGCCATTTCCTTAGTGCAAACCTTTGCTCTGATACCATGTTGTCACGGACTTAGAGTCTTACTATTGATTCGTGCATCACCTGACAACTTACGCACAACTCTTTCACGCTCTTGTAAGCTCAAGTAAACCTTTTGACGTTAGACCGCTAAGAGAATGTAAGAAAGACTTAGAAAGATTTAGAGAACTTTTTGGAAGAAGGTTTTGTATTGCTTGGAGAATGTTTTACAAGTTGAGTGATCTTGCTTGCTTCAAGCTTGGATGATTTACAAATGAGAGCCCCTCTATTTATACTGCAATCCTAGGGGCTAAAGTATAAATAATAATTACTACTCGAGTCCCTACATATTTACAACTTAGTCCTTATTCTAGAATTCTCTACAACTCTAAAATATTCCAAGGACTTTCCATGTGATTTTATAACCTTCCCTAGAAAATCTCCATACTTCTCTAGAATATTCCACTAAAGACTATTATTCTTTTAATGTAAGCCATTCAAGGAAATATCTAAGGAGTTCAAGAGTCTTCACAAACCTCTACACAACTCTAGTTTCTCCCCCCCCCCCTCCCCCCTCCCTTTATATTCATGTCTTATTTTAAAGACAATGTGGCAGGTCATCATGACATAGAGCTATGACAGGAAAATACTTACCTCAAACATGTGAGAAGCTTAAAAAAAGCTCTAATCAATACAAAAATGACCACGTGTCAATCCCAAAACTCATTTTCAAGAACTTAAGAAATTGCAATGTTTTCATTTTTGGGTCTCAAATTTCAACTACAATATCATTATCAAACCGCAAAAATTAATTTGATCAATAACCAAAAATTTTGACAACCCATTTTTTTGTTTTTCCAAGTTCAACAATGGTAGGTTTCAAATTCTTTCCCAATTTTTAAATTTCAGTAATTACTAAAGATTTAATATGAGTTTTGCGCTTGAATTTCACTTTTGAAACTAGATCAATCTTTGAAACTACTCAATGCCTCCAATTCTTTTTCAAGTTCAAACAAGACCAGTAACAATACTAATTGTTTTTTTTCTATTTGGATTTGATTGAATATATTATATTTTGGAATTAAGAAAAAGAACAAAAAGGAAGAAAATAAAATTAAAATTAAATGTGAAATTACACTTGGCAGCGCGTGTAGTTCACTGCTTATCAATAATTTAGTTCTTTATACCGTGTCAATACTTAGAATGATATTTATTTCATTTTAAAAAGGTTTTAGGAAGGCAATAAAATTTTCGTAAAAATAGAGTTTATCGCTGAAAATTCAAGCATATATTAAGGTGTGCTGTACAACTCTAAGGGGTCATATGTCAAAATAGAGTTTATCGCGTGTAGTCCGTTGAACCTTTGAAGTTCTACAACTCTGAGGTATGTTGTCATTCTGTTTCTTGGATTGAATCTTTGTTACTCACATGTCACATCTAATAGCTCTTCAACTTTTGATTTGTTATATTATATTTCCCTTGTCTCTAGATTCGCCAAGAGGGTGATCGAAACCAAAGGAAAATGATGGGCACATTTTGAAGGAGTGCTTAATTAGTTGTACTACGCCCTATAGTTATCGCAGTTTTTAAAAAAAATTAAAGACAATGTTTTTAGGTTATTTGAGCCAAATGGAGTTGAATGATGGAATATAATTTCCTTTGTGCTGGATAAAGTTTTCATCTTGATTTAATATTTTAGTTTGTTTATCTTGATGATTTTCATTAGTTTCCGTCACTTTACATTAGAGAGAGTTCTTAATGTATATAATAGCTCAAAATCCTGACATTAAATCCACACCAAAAACTAGATAGCAAGTGTATTTTTGATGGCCAGAAGTAGTAGATGGACAGTAAAACGAATCTATGTCCAATAGTTTGAGAGCAATTTTGGTCGTGTTTGGCCATGTTGGACTATTATGTCAGCTATCTAAATAACTGATCATGTGGACATATGTTAAGTTTGGAGTTATTTCGTGGTCCAAAAAATAGTCAGACGAAAGGTAAATGTAAGCTATTTCGAATTAATTTGTATGGCGTTTGGTACAAAATTGATGACAGATTTGGTCATTTTAAAGAAATTTAGCTTTTCAAACATGAATAGATCTGTAATAGCTAACAATAGGGTTCAAAATCTCAGTAGCAACATATTACAATTTACAAGTTATTATTGTTGTTGTCTTCTTGTCTTAATGGCTACTAACATTTGCACCACTTCCTTCATCTCTGGCCTATTTTGTGGCTTTACATCCCAACATTTCTTCATTATATCTGACAATGCTCTTGGACAACATTTTGGTATCTCAGGCCTTCGATCCTGAAATTTACATACAAAACAGATCCTTAGTACATCAAATTTGACAATTAATTAATGAAAAGGGAGTTATAAGTAATTAGTAAAGTACCTTGTAAATTTGATGTGAGATTTTACAATGAGAAATGTGTTCAGGGTATGGATCTAAACAAGTATACATTTCCCACAAGCAAATTGCAAAGCTGTAGACATCACATTTATGATCATATGACGAATCACTCAAAACCTCAGGAGCCATATAACCCATAGTTCCACTTGTTCCAACCATAGAATAAAACTTACTAGAGATTCCGAAATCAATTATCTTCACTCTTCCAGTTTTGTCAACAAGTAAATTTTCAGTCTTCACATCTCTATGAGCAATCTTGTTGGAATGAATGTAACTCAACCCTTTAGCAACATCCAATGCAAGTTGTATAGTTGTATCCAAAGGCAATTTCTTCTTCAATATTGTATGTTTAGAAAGATAGGATTGAAGAGTACCTCCACCAACATATTCCACAACTAGGCAACAATATCCATTTATTCCTAGTACTTTTGCACATTTTTGACATTTTATTTTAATCTTTGACATATTCTTCTTCTTTATAGCTCCAATGAACTGCACAAAATTAATATATTTCAGCTAATTTGCAAATAATTAAACAAATAAGATAAAAAGAGAAATTAATTACGTAGGTATACTACCTCGGCAATATTGGAGTGTTGAAGATTGCACCAAATAGAAACTTCTTGCATGAATACCTCTTCCATCAATTGCTTTTTTTCTATTGAATTCTTCTTTCCATCTCTCAAATCAAATACTTTAACTGAAATTCATCATGTGTATTAATTAAAAGTTACCAAAATTTTGATAAATACATATTACTTTTTGAACCTGTAATACGAAAAATATAATGATAACATGGTAAAATTACAATATTCAAGAAACATAATCACTAATATAACAAACTATAGTCATTCTAACAACTATATTCAAGATACGTAACACTAATATAGTTTTACTACAATCATTATAACAACAATATTCAAGAAAAGTAACCCTCATATATATAGTTTTCAAGAAACGTAGCCCTAATATATATATATAGTTTTACTATAATCATTGTAACAACAATATTCAAAAAACGTAACCCTAATATAGTTTCCAAGAAACGTAACCCTAATATATATAGTTTTACTATATTCATTCTAATAAACCATAATATTCAAGATTTACTATAGTCACTCTAACAATAATATTAAAAAAAAACTTAAACTATAATGTACAAAACTATATTCAGTTTAACAACAATATTCAAAAAAACACGTAAAAAAACAAATTAAGAAGTATATATGTAAACATTAATAAAAAATTAGTAATTAATTATACCTGCGACTTGTTTGTCGTCGTAAAAGCCTGTATAAACTGCCCCAAAACCTCCAAAGCCAATTAAGTTTTCGACAGTAAGTTTTGAAGCATCAAGTTCCCATTCTTGTTTCTTCATGTTAGCAGCTTCCACACACCTAATTTTATTCATTATAGTATTAATTACTTTTTCAAACAAATTTTAGTATTGATTGTTGGGTTCGGCGGAAAGGGACGTAAATATAGTATTACTATAATTTATTTCCTGTTAGGAAAGGAATTATTAATTACTATAAAAGCTTTTGTTGAATTCAAATTATAATAGGATTAGTTAGTTGTATTCAAATTATGATAGGATTAGTTAGTTGTGATAAGTTATCAGTTATAATAAGATACATTATGTTAAGATTATTTTTTATTAAGTGTTTGATTTGTTATATTTAAAATAATAAATTTTAAGAATAATTTATTTGTGTATAAAAGTACTTTTTTTTTTTTTTTTTGGATAACAAGTCAAGTCATTAAAAATTCAAAATCGATGGAACTCATTTAAAGAGCCATCAACGATTAAAACATTCAACAGCTTAATAAAGAAACGAAACCAATATTAACTAACATAGCAAAAACATAAAAGTACCCAATATAATACAATAGTTTATACTAAGAATAAAACTAGCACTGATCACACTTAATCGACCTCCTCAATCTTGGGGCCTGCACCGGTAGAACTAGCTGGAGGAGCATCATCGTCATCCATAGGTGCAACTGCCTCGCCACCCATGTATAAAAAGAGTTTAAAGGGATATTTTTATTTATTTATTTTATCTGGGACTATTATACCACTCAAGAGAAGGAATAACATATTCCGGACTTGCCAACTAAACAACAAATTAAGTGGCACTATAATTTAATCTCAAGACTATTTGATATGAGAGGTGTTCTTTTTTATTTTATTTTTATAATAAAATAAAAATAAATAATTTGATATGAGAGCTCGTAGCACCAAGAAGAGTGTTTTTTTGCTCGTCTTCGAAAGGACGAAAGCTGCATCTTATCCATTATAAGGGGGCCAATAGCCTCCTTAGGAAGGTCTTCTTTTTGTAGGAAAACTTTATCTTCTGGAAGGGTGGTGGCATGCTTCGCAAGAGCATCTGAGACTCCATTACTTTCTCTGTAGCAATGACTAATTGTGACATTCTTTTGATGCATTTTGTGTTGAATATCATCGATTATATTCTGCAGTCGCCAAGAGGGTCTGGTCACCCCTTTGATCATGTTGTTAACGATCATCGAGTCTACTTTCATATCAATGTTCTTGATATATTTTTGTCACAACATCATGTAATTCCTATTAAGGCAGCATAGGCATCGCTAAAGTTGTAGTGTAGAAATGAGTCGGATACGCAAATGCCATGACTAAGTCCCAATTTTATTTGATGCCAAACTCTTTTTTCTAGATCACTAGCTATAAAAATATAATTAATGGTCTCTTGCTTGGTTTCCCCTCAACATGGGCAATTAAATCCCAAATTAGTTTGAAATCTAAGAGTTTGAGGCATCAATAGGAATTGTTGTACACAAATAAATCACTTTAAAAGAATTTAACGTGCAGACTTGGAAACATTTCAGGGAGAAAAGGGCATATCGGATAATAGAAGATGCGAATGAAGTGCTAAGGGTGGTTCAAATTGTGCTGCTATGTACTCAAGAGTCACCTATTATGCGTCCAGATATTTCAACAGTTATTAAACTACTTACACAAGAAAACTTATATAGAAGTGCATGTTCCTTTAAAGCCTCCTTTCATTGATATGGTTCCGAACAACATGGTTCTAGTCATCAGCATCATCCCTTTCATCATGAAGAATTCTTCAGAGCTCCGATCAGACAATTTTGGAGATTATTATGAAGCCATCCGCCTCTAAAACTTTGTTAAATGTAAAAGGTTCAAGCAAGGGATGCAGATAGAAAATACTAAAAGATCATCATGAATATTCCCACAAAATTGAGTGGAGTTCACCTACATTCAATCTGGCAGGCAAGTCTTGTCTAGTGCAACTTACAATTCAAGTTTAGAAACTTGAAATTTACACAAGCCATCTATTTTCTTGATTTGATACTATAAACATCACAAACTAAAAATGTAAAGACTACAAAGTTATGTATACATAAAAGGCTTGGGCAGAAGAGGGGGGGGGGTAGTTACATATCCAGGACCCTTGACACAAATAGACACGTCACAAGTTCCATATAAATTACTGGATTACAAAGGAAATAACCAACGGGGAGAGATTTTCCACTACTCTCCTCTGGATATATTATAATTAATAATGCGCACAGATGGCGTAATGGCGTAATGGGTGTCTAAGGTTCCAGCTTCTGTGAAATCACTCTACACTGCCTGTTACGCTTGGCTGTCTTCTTAAACACTACGGAGATACAAGACGGGGTCCACCATGGTTGCCAGACTCTTTGTTGTCCCTTCAAGCAAGCCACTGAAGACATGAATTGAGTCAATATAGATAACATGAACTATAGGATATTAGGAAATAGTAAAAGAATAGCAGTAATTTCATTCCTAAATAGCAACAGCAGATTCACTGAAGTATCTCAATAGCTTTCCGTCATAATGGCTGCCTGGTGCACTAATCCCCTGCAATGCTTGGAGTTCGGGGAAGGGCCAGACCACAATAATCTATTGTACACAGCCTTACCCAGCATTTCTGTAAGGTTGTTTCCACATCTCGAACCCGTGACCTCCTTGTCAAATGGCAGCAACTTTACCAATTATCTCAAAAAAAGAAGTATCTCACTAGCAACAATTTACAAATCTGTTTAGATTTACTAAGGTAGAGAGTTATAGAGAATGTCAACAGTGCTTGACGTTACGATCAAGACTAGCTCACAAAATATGTCTGCAAAATCCAAGAAATTCAAAACAGAAAAACATATAAGTAACTAGGTAGAGGCAGCGCGACGGAACCATCACACCTATTGGAAAGTGAATAAGTCCGAACTTCAAGTTTTGCAAAAGGGTTTTTTCACATGACAAAGAAAACACGAGTGAGTCACCAATCAAAGCTGATTTAAAACAACATAACAAAACGTAATCATATTGCTGGAAAGATGGACAAAGAAAGTTGTCAAACTAAGAGATATGGTTTCATCTGTGAGGCAAGAGAGAGATTATATGAACCTTTTATCCGCCTCAGCTCCCTACACAACGTAATGAAGTCTCCCCATTTCATGTGGCACCTTCTTATAAACCGGAGAATTTGTAACATGGACACCCCCTCCAAATAACACCATTTTCTTTGAAAATTTGACGATAGCTACCAAGCTTTATTTCTTCTAACCATAAACCTACATCCTGGGAAAACAAGAGCAGTAACAGAATGTCAGTCATTGTTGCATTCCCTCGTGGAAGTATTTTATTCCTCAACCTCGTGTTTTTTCGTCTCCCTCAAGTAAGTAACACCATAATCAAATGGATAGAGGTCAGAGCACACATGATTATAAGAATTTAGGCTATTACAAATTACAACTATCCCACTTAAGAATATCATGCTTCATCTTGCACCCAAGGGTGCTGCCTAAAGGACAATGAAATGGGTGATAACCATGAGGTCTCGGGTTCAAGAGACAAAACCACTAGGTGATTTCTTGTCTATACACACTATAGATAAATTGTTATCCTATGCAGTGGTAGGACAGAAAGGCATATATGTCTGTCGTAGCTCTACTTCAGATGTGATTACTTGCTGATGGCAATTTTCAAGATTCAAAAATACATATAAACAGTAATTGTATGTTTTCTACCTTACACCTCTCAACTTATTGTTTCCATCTAACCCTGCATGATGCCTAATCCTCAAAAATCGACACGTCATCTAAAGCTCATGGATGACCAAGCACTACCAAAGATAGTAACTGCATAGCAAACCAGCTATATAGTTGTCCAGAAGAGACACAAAGTCATCTTAAAAGTACCAGTTTCAAAACAAAAAAAGCGACACAGAGTGATCTAAAAGTGTTTAAACGCTTATAGGCGTAGTCAACAAAATAAACAATCAATTTTTTACTTCTATTTTAGAATGAAAATATTCTTAAGTGTGACGCCTTCTTGCAAAGACAAGAAAGTTTGTCGAGCAGTTCTTTGCTAAACAAAATGAAACAAAAGAAGAAGGGCAAAAGAAAAAACCTTTTCTATGGATGAAAGCGCACACATGCAGAGCAGATAGACTTCGGTTAATATATTGCTTTCAAGACCAGAGGCAAAGATATGACTGTTTGAAGGACCCAACAATAGATCATGAGTTCAGACCACGGAACTGCTGACAAATAGTTTGACTCTGAGGAAGGTGGAAAGGGAGCCAAAAACGGAGTGCTAAACTTGTGCATGAACAAGGCTTAACCCCCACCATCCACCCACCCCAAAAATAGAGGGAAAAAAAGAAAGGAGAAAAAAAATCATTTTATGATTTAGTTAGTCTTTCGGGAGTAAACTCATCACTTCGTCTCTCCAATATGGCCCTCCTATGTTAAATTCTGTGTAAATGTTTTTTTTTTTTTTAAACTGTTAAGTTTGTATTCCACAGCATTAAGGATATGCTGGCCACCACCAAAAAGTTAAACTACAGACTCCCTATCAAATCTATAATTTGATCAGTATCTTCTATACATAATTGTTTACACCAAAAGAGTAAAGATACAATACAATTCCATTTGACTTTATGAATGGGATTGGACCTATATTCGAAACGTCTGGCATTTCTCTCCCTCCATACTGACCACCATATACATGAGGGAATCAATCTCCACCATCTATTTTGGCTCTTACTTCCCCCTCTTCTCATCCAGCAACTAAGAAGGTCTGATGTATGCTCAGGCCAGCTATAGCCAGTAATGTTGAGAAACAAATTCCACAACTGAGCAGTGTACTTGCAATGCAAAAATAGGTGCTTGTTTGTCTCCTCATTCACCATACACAGAAAACACCTAGAAACCAATTGTATTTTCTTCTTCTGTAGCACTTCTTGGGTTAGGCAGGCCCTTTTGATAACCAACCAAGTGAAACACTTAACTTTGGTAGGAATGCTGCCTTTCCAGAAATAATTTCACTTGCATTGAGTATTTGTATTAGTCACCTGGAGACCTCTTGTGTAGGAACTCTTTACAGAAAATATCCCATTACCATTGTGTTTCCAAAGAGGTATATCAACCTCTGTACTGCTAATAGAAACTTGCCCTATTTTTCCCAGTAACAGGGCTACCCTCTCTATCTCCCAATCATTTAAACGCCTCCTAAAAGAGATATCCCACCCATGTGTGGACATTTTGTCTTTGCTCCATTGCCAACCTTGAGGCAAATATTGTCTTCCATTAATTGCCATAAATTCCTAATTGTTCTCCATACTCCCACTCCATAGGTATCAGTTACCATTTCCGTGCACCATGGGCTAGCTTCACCATACTTAGACACAATTACTTCCTTCCACAAAGCCTTATCCTCATTGATGTATCTCCATAACCATTTCAATAGAAGACTCATTTTGCAGCCTAAGATTTCTAATTCCCAGACCCCCATCTTTTTTACTAAACAACACTATTTCCCATTTCACCAAACAGTAACCTTTCCCCTCTTTATTCCCTTGCCACAAAAACTTCCTCCTCATCTTATCCAGTTTTTTCACCACTTTTGCTGGGATTGGAAAAAGTGACCTCACATAAGTAGGTAGTGAATCAAGGACAAAGTTTATCAAGATCAATCTACCCCCCATTGAAAGGTACTGGGCCTTCCACTTAGCTAACTTCCTCTCAGTTTTCTCTAGAATCCCATCCCATATCTCTAGTGCTTTGTGTTTATAGCCTAGGGGCATACCAAGATAAGTGGTTGGTAGCTTTTCTATTCTGCATCCTAGTATGTTGGCCAAGCTCTGAACCTGAGGAACCTCCAAAACTTGAAAAAGGCTGCTCTTTCCCCAGTTGACTCTCAACCCTGAAGCACTCTCAAAGAGTATCAAAATTAGTCTGATAAACCTAATTTGATCCACTGTTAGCACACAAATATGATGGTGTCAGCTGCATACAATAGATGGCATATCTCCTTACCCTCTCCCATTCTGTTGTTCATCTGGAAACTTGTGATCCATCTCTTTTGGATTGCAATCCTCATCAAACTGTCAAACCCCTCCATAGCTAAAATAAATAGGAAAGGAGAGAGTGGATCTCCTTGTCTCAAACCCCTTTCAGAGGCAAAAAAACCAATAGGCTCACCATTCACAAGAACAGAGAATCTAACTGTTTTGATACAAACTTCCATCCATTTCACCCATTTATCTCCAAATCCCATTTGCCTTAGTATATTGAGGAGGTAGTCCCAGTTCACATGATCAGAAGCTTTTTGTATGTCAAGCTTACACATTATTCCAGGAATACCATTTTTCCTTCTTGCATCTATGCACTCACTAGCTAATAATGCAACATTCATGATTTGTCTTCCCTTTATGAATGTCATCTGATGGTTGTTGACTAGCTTATCTACCACTGTTTTAAGCCTCTCAGCTAGAATTCTAGTTATGATTTTGTAAATCCCCCCTACCAGACTAATAGGTCTATAGTCTTTTAACTCTGTGGCTCCTGGTTTCTTTGGAATTAATGCTATGAAGGTTGCATTGAAGCTTTTCTCAAAAATTTGGTTGGTGTGGAAAAAATTGACAGTATCTATGATGTCCTTCTTCAAGGTGTCCCAGGAAGTTTTGAAGAAAACCATTGGGAAACCATCTGGACCAGGAGCCTTCTCCATAGCACACATGTTAAGGCATTTCACGATTTCCTCTTCTTAAAATGGTCTCTGCAGCCATGCCTGTTCTTCGTCAGTAATTTTTGTTCCTCCATGTTGATTTAGATCTGGTCTCCGTTGCCCAGTCTCTTTATATAGATCCTTGTAGAAACTATGCACCGCTTCTTTAATACTGTTAGGATCATTTATTTCAGTACCATCCACATTTAGTTGATCTATAAATTGAACCTTCTATTTGCAGTAGCAATTCTATGAAAAAACTTTGTATTTTTGTCTCCCTCTTTCAGCCATTGGATCCTTGAACTTTGTCTCCAAGCGATCTCCTCATTTTTTGCTACGTCTTCATATTCCAAATCCAGGTGAGTCTTCTGCAACACTTCATCATCAGTGAGTGGTCTTACTTCCTGCACAACTTCCCAGTTTGATATTTGGGCCAAAATATCCTGTTTTCTTTGCCTCCAGTTTCTCCTATTTTCTCTACTCCACTCCTTCAACTTCCCCTTGAGCAATTTTAGCTTTTCTGCCAACACATAGCCTGGTCTGCCATTTATATTGAACGAAACCCACCATTCTATGACTTTTTGCTTGAAACCATCAACTTCTAGCCAACAAGTTTCAAATTTGAAATAAGATTTTTTCCATTCCCAGTTTCCACAAGTCAGCAAAATGGGGTTATGATCAGATATCAACTTTGGTAGAATGGTTTGTTTGATTTGAGAGAAGCTCTCCCCCCATTCTGCACAGTGTAAGAATCTATCAATTCTGGAGGCACAATCAAAATCCTTACCCCTTCTCCAAGTGTAGGATCCTCCAAATAAATAAGGATCCACCAGTTCTAATTCCTCTATGCAATCGGAAAATTCAGCCATGCTCCCACTTAACCTGCGGCAGTTTGTTCTCTGAGGGAGATCTAGTGACATTAAAGTCACCACATACTATCCATGGCCTAAGACATGTACTTCTCACGTTGATCAACTTTTGCCACAGTGTCCTCCTAGTCACTCTATTGCAGTCAGCATACACACCAGTCAAATGCCAGCTCCAGTTATCATTTGAACTGGTGAACTTGCCAGTTATGCATTGGTTGCCATCCACCACCATCTCCCCATTCCAAATTCTTTTATCCCAAAGAATTAGGATTCCCCCACTGCTCCCCTGAGCCTCCTTTTGGTCTTTCCCATCCATCTGTTGTGCCATATACTCTGAATAACATTGTCTATCTGGCCATCAAGTTTTGTTTCTACCAACACAAAGACATCAGCCCCCACTATTGAAGAAGCTTTCTCACCAACTCCCTCTTACTTCCCCATTCAACCCCCTAACATTCCAGGAGATTAACTTGACTCTCATTGATGAGTGAGAGTTAGAATTCTCCCTCTAGTTCTAGGTTCCCCATTCTTGAAATTTACATAAAAAAAATAGGTTCCTAACCTCTTTTGGAACGGTATATTTTGGAGATGAGATCCCTGAAGCTTCCCCCTTATTATTCTTTTCCTCCCTTCTTCGATCTAGCTTCATTAGTAGTTCCAAAGCTTCCTGTCTACATCCTCTGATATCCACCCAAAATTGTTGACTCAATTTGATCATGTTGGCTTGTACCCATTTAGTTCCTTCTATCGAAGCCTCCTCTTCATTTGCACTATTATCAATCTGTAATGGGATTGGTTCATGTTCGCTATACATGCCTTCTAAAGCTTCAGAGAAATCATCATCCACAACTTCTCCTTGTTTTTCCCTGACTTCATCTTTACGGATTACCAAACTTTTTGTAGAAGTATCACCCTTAGCTCTTTTTAGTAAAAGTTGGTTACCCCTCTGTCGGCTTCCCTTCTTCTTCTTTTTCCCCATGCAGAGCCCTTTCTCCTTTTCTCCATTGAAGAGGACAAAATTCCTCCCCTCAAAAGCATCTGCCATTGTGAATAATTGATCAACAAAAGGCTCTGTAAAGAGTTTGTTAGTTTTAATGGAATCCTGACTCCTTGGGCTTGATAAATTTCCCCTTTGTGGGAAGTGAGTCCATATTTGTGTTATTGGGCTCTACTGGCCCAATTTCTAAGTTATTAGGCTTTTCCACAATTAAAGCTTCCATGTGCAAGTCACAAGCACTCAAACTAGGGCCCATCTGCAGTGAGAGATCTCCTATTGGCACATAGTCCTTGCCAGCTATTGTTCCTCTTTCCTCACATGCACTCAAACTGGGGCCCATCTTCAGTGAGAGGTCACCTCTTGGCACGTGACCCTTGCCAGCTATTATTTTCCTTTCCTTATATAAGTCTGATTTCAAATAGTTTTCCCCTATAAAGGCAATACCCTTTCCATGATTATCTGCTGGTTTCTTTGTTATGTCAAGGATAGAGCTAGAACCTAGTATGTCTACTATGTTGCATCCTATGTTCACCTTCATTTTCCGGTACAATGCCGGAGCTTCACACCATATCGGAAGTGAATAAATGAAGTCGTCGTCACCCACTTCAATCTCTGATGGAATTTTCTGTCTTGGACCTCTAACCCTAATTCTCGCCCATCTAAGATGATTCTTGAGCTCCGTCTCTTCTTCATTTTCCAGCAATCCACACCACATGCATCTCCGATCTGTTTCATCACCTCTGAGTTCCACAAATGAAGTGGTAGGCCTAGTACTCTGATCCAGAACCAATCAAGATGGAGGGATTCCGGCAGAGCACTTATCGTTGGCGACCACCATTTGAGTTCTAAAAACTTAACCTTGTCTTCTCCATTCTCCGATGAATATGTGCTCAGCGACTTTCCTTGTTTGGAACTTGTTAGAATATGAATAGGTTTATACAATCCTATTAGAATAGGAATAGGTTTACACAATCCTATTAGAATAGAAATATGTTTATACAATCCTATTTAGAATAGGAATAGGAATACAAATAGGGATAGGAATAGTAAATAGTATCCTACTTGGTAAATGATTGTATTCTAGTCTCTATAAATAGGATCTCATGACGACAACAATTCAATAATATTCTTCTCTTTTATTTCTCACATGATATCAGAGCAGGGCCTGCCTCACCCGATGTTGGGGACCCCAAAAATAAAATTGCCCACGCACCACATACTAAGCACTGGGCGTGAGGTGGGGTGTTAAAGAATGACAAAAGTCCACATCAATGGTTAATGAGATGGGTGGACTTCTTATAAGGCTTGGGCAATTCTCCTCCTTTTGAGCTAGCTTTTGGGGTGTGAGTTAGGCCTAAGACCTAATTTAACATGGTATTAGAGCTATGGTTCAATGATGAAGCCATGTTAGAGATGTGTGTTTATCTTGGCGGATGTAGTTCTAGCCGCAACCTTTTTGACAGTAATGAAGATCTTTGTTGGAGAAATTATTTCAGAGAGGTTCTCTGTGTCGAGACGTAAATTTGATGGAGGAGATTATGGAGAAGAGATGCAAGATCCTAAAGATTATGTGAAGGTGGACAAATTTATTTTGTCAGAAATTCAGGCCAAAGGGGAGATTTGTTGGCATTTATTTGCCTTGATTTCTTACCATAAATAGATTTTTCTTTTAAAAAAATGTTTTAATATTAACTAGTCCTTTTCTTGTAGGAAAGGTTTAGGACTCTATAAATATAGGCTTATTCCTTCTAACTTAATTAGCATTCACAATGTAGTCCTAGGGTTTTGAGAGTTGCAGTTATGGAGGAGAATTGTGTGTACCTCCTTGTATTCCGAATGAATTGGTTGAGGTTGTTTCTCTCTATATTTTGTACTCTCATATTTATAGTGGATTACTCATCTCTTTTGTGGACGTAGGTCAGTTAACCGAACCACGTTAAATCTGTCTCTTTTGGTGTGTTTCTCGTTTGTCTTCTTACTGGTGGTCTTTTGAGGTTTGTTTTGCTAGCTTCCGCATTACACCTACTTATTTTCGGTCCTAACAAGTGGTATCAGAGCAGGGTCTGTCTTACCCGATGTTGGAGCCCCCAAAATCAAAATTGCCCACGCACCAGATGCTAAGCACTGCACGTGAGGTGGGGTGTTAAAGAATGACAAAAGTCCACATCGGTAGTTAATGAGATGGGTGGACTCCTTATAAGGCTTAGGCAATCCTCCTCCCTTTGAGCTAGCTTTTGGGGTGTGAGTTAAGCCTAAGACCTAATTTAACAGAACTCAAAGAGAAAGTAGAATCCATTCATATTATTTTTTAATTTCTTCATCATAACCACTAATTTTTGTCTCTTCCTCCCTCTATTAGAACTAATTGATCAATACTAAGTTTCTTGGTCTTATTCTGGTGCAACTGTCAGACGGATTTGCTACGAAAAGTTGTGACACAAACATTGAAGTAGCATGTAGGATACCAAATTCTCCACCACCACAACAACATATAGATGAAACACGCCATTTACTAAAAGTCAGGTAAAAGGCTGTGGTAAAGATGCCTTAAAGTGAAACTAACTCAAACTTCCCACACCTCGGGGATGCTAAGAATTCCCAATGAAATAGCAGTGTTGGTAAAATATTTCCTTTTTTCTACAGAATGAATTCATATGGATGGAACTTGCACTTTTATCAAGTCGCACAAGTGAAGACATTTTTTTCACTCGAGAAGGAAATGCCAAAAAACTCTCAACAAGTTTGGGCAGAAGCAAAGTAAATAGTGTGCTACTCTTGAGACAAACACAAGGTTAAGGAATGACGAAGGCTCACTTCTTGGAGATCCCAAACCTTTTCAAGCTCTTGTTGGAAGTCCTCTACATTTGACTATTAGAAGACTAGATATTACCTTCTCTGTTAGGATATGACAGCAGATTCATGCAATCACTAAAAAAGCCTCACCTGGAAGCTGCAAAGAGGATTCAGAATATATTTTACTCTTGATGGAATAGGTATTTCTTGGTGCAACAAAAAGCAAGACTCAATTTATTTATCAATTACGGAGGTGGAATATAAAACATCAATTGTTACAGCTCAAGAATCAAGAATGTGTATGGCTCCAAAGACTTCCCGAAGACTAGCATTTATCTGTATCGAAGTGAAGGAATTTTTTGGTGATAAGCAAAGTGTCATAAAGATTTTAAATAATCCCATATTCCTTGCAAGAACTAAGTATTGAGGTGGAACATCATTTCATCCAACAAAAATTCTTGATGGAACTATAAACACTTTAGAAAGTGTGATGCCAGGTAAACATTGATGATATGTTCACCAAGTTACTTCGTTTGGGTTCTTCATCGTCAAGCTTAGAGTAATTTCCGAAAAATCACTTTAAGGCGGAGTGTGAAAAAATTAAAGTAGATCTTTTGAAATATCATGGATTTTTTAATAAAGTTTCTAGAATGACCTAAGGTAATATCTTGAAGAAATATCTACATCTTCTAGAATCTTGCAAGAAGATAAGGTTAAGTAGATCTTCTTGTAGATATATCTAGATCTAAAACCATCCCTAGACAAGTGTAGGAGTGGTCTTGTGCTTTTGTAACTAAAGCAATTTCCAAAAAGCTTTCTAGCATAACCATGATTTTCTATTTAAAATCATCTTTCTCTTTCAAAGTGGCCTCTTTAGTTGAGTCCTCCAACCTTAATTATTGATCTTGGGCAAGTAGAAAGTCTCTAATTTATTTCATGTTATTGTCTGCATGTTAAGGATAGAAAAAGTCTTTCTTGGCGAGCTTGAACCATCTTGGAATTGAGAATGTGTCAACTCTCTAGAGCAACTTTGTTTGTGCTTTCCTTTTAAATTCCTCTTATAGTGTCCAAAGCTTCACGACATAGATAGACTAATTAGGTATCCTATGGAATGATTACACAAGGGGGAAGACCAAAAGAGTGCCGGCACGAAGCTAACACTTTTATCAACATTTCACCATGAGCATGTCAAATTTTGCTTAATGTGGTTTTCTTGTTTAGATCTTTCTTTGTCCATTTTACAGAATAAAATTACTGAGCAATTCCAAATTCGAAGCAAAATCAGACCCTCAAACAAAAAATAAAACTACAGTACTTATCTTAGCCAACATGAGATTTTCTATGAAGACCCCAAAGAGAAACTTGGATAGAATAGTTGGATGTAATCCCAGCATCATCAGTTTCTATTTTGATGCCAAATTTTGTGACTTCTTCTGTTTTCAGGGAAATCATAATCATCATGATCTAGAACCAAGTTTATTTGCTACATTTATCTTAATTACATATATAATCTGTGAAACCAAATACAACTACATACACTTAGTCTTTTCTTTCTTTTTTTGGGTGAGTGGTGACACTGGTGTCCGAGTTAGATGTGCACACCTCTCGGCTATTCCACCAGCTAGCTGCTACCTCCTATCTGTCCAGGTATTGGAAACTGTGTTCATCAAGGTTTTTTGAGAATGGTCCCAATATTATAAATCAAACCAAAACTCTCTATTCATCAAGGCTTAGACAGCTGGGAATAAATCACCCAATATTTTCCATATTAGCTCGAATTTGAGTCTCCAAAAAGTGCACACTTTTCACACTTCTCAGCAGTTTCTAAAGACATTTCTCTTTCTATTGCAGATAAGCCTAATGATAAGGGAAGGGAGTTTCAGAGTTGAAATAGGTACCTATTTAGTCACTGGTGCGGCACCAAAGTATATAGAGCTGGTATTAGGATGACAAAAAAAGGTAAAACAATAGTGCTTCCCATCTTTAGTTTGATTGATCTGTCAGAAAATATTGTGAGTTTAATTTATCCCTCTGAGGTTGAGCATTCAACTTGTGATGGCCTTGTCCATGCATTCCCATTTCCTCACATCACCTGACCATCCATCCAACACTGTTCCCTTTAATGGCATTGTGAATCCTCCAATAAATCTTCATCATCCCTTGTTTCCACATGACTATAGGAACTTAATTTTGTTTATATACCGATTTCATCTAGCCAATAGAGCAAAGAATAAAATATAGAACTTGATTTCTTCCCTAAAAAAGTAAAGCTAAATGTTGAGATGAGATTGCATTTTACT
>JAJOOO010079523.1:0-27984 GCA_029582685.1 Solanum piurae
AGGGAGTTTCAGAGTTGAAATAGGTACCTATTTAGTCACTGGTGCGGCACCAAAGTATATAGAGCTGGTATTAGGATGACAAAAAAAGGTAAAACAATGGTGCTTCCCATCTTTAGTTTGATTGATCTGTCAGAAAACATTGTGAGTTTAATATATCCCTCTGAGGTTGAGCATTCAACCTGTGATGGTCTTGTCCATGCATTCCTATTTCCTCACATCACCTGACCATCCAACACTGTTCCCTATAACGGCATTGTGAATCCTCCAATAAATCTTCATCATCCCACGTTTCCACATGACTATAGGAACTTAATTTTGTTTATATACCGATTTCATCTAGCCAATAGAGCAAAGAATAAAATATAGAACTTGATTTCTTCCCTAAAAAAGTAAAGCTAAATGTTGAGATGAGATTGCATTTTACTTCCCCGAGACCAAGCAGAAATAGGAGAGTCAATTACATCTAATCAAATTAATGCTTGTTATATTATCTAAATTTATATATAAAACTACCAATATAAATGTTGAGTAATAAAAAATAGTTGTAGATTATCTCTTCAAGAAACTACTACATTATTTTGGGACAAATAAGATTGGACCGTCAAAACCTCTTTCCAAAGCAATCAAGTTTCAACTTTTTATACAACATGCCTAGAGATTAGTGTCTAGTGTAATCCACACATGGAGTTTGGAGAGGGTAAAGCTACGTAGACCTTACCTTACCTTACCCTTAACTCATGGAGGTAGAGACATTGTTTCTGAAATACCCTTAGCTCAAGTGCAGCAAATCAAAATAGTTATGAAAAACAATACCCTATTAACTCTTGAAAAGAAAATGTAGTGTTTATCCTATTTACACAGTTCTGATAGTCACAGAGAACAGACTATCTTGATGTAAGCTGAAGTCAACAACATCACATATTTTACAAAAATTACAGCAAACTATTCTAGTTCCAACCACCTATCAATACATTTCAGATTAGATTGGAGAAAGGAGGGATGGAGGTACTGATCTCGAGCTCGGCAAATTTCAAGACAACGGGAATGCAAATGAGTACGATTCCTACAGTCCTAAAATCTCCACCATGAGAGTGGTCTTCCCGCCAGTCATTTTTCCGTCTACCGCTGATGAGAAGCAAAGAGTCTTCAAATGAGAAGATCAAAGATCAATTGGGCGTTCCACAACTCACTTCGAAGAATTCAAAGACCAAATCGCACCAAATCAATTATTTATTTAATCATTACATAACAATGGATTTAAACTATACAATAATAATCATTATATTTAAACTAACACCCTATTTGGTTAATTGTTGCCCGCTGCATTATATTTTATTATTAGTTTAAATACAATTTTGTTCTAATTGTTACTTAAATATTATTGTGTCTTATTATTTAGATTCAAAAATATTAACTCTCTAAATAAATTGAGAGTACAATACGTAAAAAATATTTTTTTTTTTTTATTTGTCAAAAATGACAAATAAAAAGTCAAAATTTGACAAGTAAAAAGGGACAGATGGAGTAATTATATTTCATTATTTATGCTATCTTTTTATAATAGATCTACCCCGTATCCTACTTGTTTGACAAATTTATTATTCAAATCATAGATTTATGACATTATGTAACGACGAAGACAATACAATTTATTCAAACATTGTATTCATTAAAACAATACAATACGATACAATACAACACAACACTACACAATACATTATGATATATTATATAACAATACGTAACAACCAACCAAACAAAGTGTAACAATATAATATAATACACCAGATAACAATCATCCAAACATGGTATTAGACGTTGTTTAGATGACACAAAAACGAAGGGAAATAGAGAAAAGGTCAAACACATACATAACCCTTTAAATTTGTCCATGAGTTCCATTTTAACACTCCAATTTAACACTGTTTCATTTTAACCCTCCAACTTAATTTTCAATATATTATTTAAACAAAAAATGTTAACGAGATAGATTAATGAAATTATTAACCTTTTAATTTTAAAAAGTATGAAGGATCCTTTTTAACGCTAATATTTAATATTTTTTATCCTTAACAATATTCTCCCTACTTATTTTCTCTATCTTCCCCTTGATCCAATATTTTCTCTTCATCTACTTTACTTAGGGCCGGTTTGAATTGGCTTTTAGCTTATGACTTATAAGCCAAAAGCCATAAGTTAGAAATTAAATTAGGATTTCTAACTTATGGTTTTTGGCTTATTTTTGTTATTTTGGCTTTAAAATAAGTGTTTATAAGCACTTTTTAACTTTACTCAAACACTTCAAAATTGTTTAAAAGTTATTTTGGCTTAAAAGCACCTAAAATAAGTCAATTCAAATGGGCACTTATTCATTTGTTTTCTTCATTAATTTCTTTTTTATTTTTACTCTCTCTACGCTAAAGATAATATATTTTATTTAAATTTATATAATTTATTTTGTTTATATAAAATTTAAAATATCAATTATATATATTACTATATATTAGATTACTATGTAGAGAGGAGCTTAGGGTTTCTCTATTTACAAATAGAGGAACTAAGTTTCTTTTAGGAAAAATCACCCCATATACACATTTAAGAGTAAATATTATGAGTTTTAAACCTATTTTTAAAATTTCTTGATTATAACAGAATATTTACTGGTTATGACATATCAGTTAAAATTATATTTATTTTAAATTTAAATTATATTTATTTAATAAATCATTAATATATTTATAGGTTTTTAATATTAATTAATAATAGGTAATTAATTTGTTTTTTACTTTCTTTTTTTTTTTAAATGTCAGTTACCCAAATTTAGGGATTTACTCAATATATTTTCCTTGTTTACCGTTACCCGCACCAATCGTACACCCCACCTCCACACCCACACGTTTCTTCACTCACACACGCCTCAACCCACCACCCACTATCATTCTCTCTCCATTGTTTCTCATCTTCTCCAAAATCAAACCGATTAATCATGTCTAAGAAATCGATGGAAACTCCAAGAAAGAGCCCCAGATTTGATGAAACCTTAATCGATGATGCTCATGCTCCATCCTTTTAACATAATGTTTGAAACTCCCCCTCCGAAATCTGTTGAAATTCCTGCCAATATTGGTCCATCTCGTTCGAAGAATCAAAAAGACAAAATTAATGAAGCAAATCAAAGTTCGACTCCGACAAATCAAAGGAGAAAAATCATGTTGCCCTCCAGAGTCTGATTCAGACTCAGATTCCGATTTTGTTGCTCAAAGAAAACGAAGAAAACAGAAAAATCAGCAAACGTTGATGTTCTTGAAACACCAAACCCTTCTTCAAGAAGAAAAACAAAAAAGGATGAACATGAATTATCAAAACCCCAAAATTGACTGAAAATAGTTATTTTTTGCTATATCACATTATTATTATTATTGTTGTTTTCAAAGTTTTTATTTTTCTGAAATTTATTATTAATTATACAACATTGACATGCATATTAACTATTAACATTGTTATCAAATTGTATGATATAATTTAAATACTCTGTAGTATATAGGTACTCATGGTATTTTTTGAATAATAAGAGTATGAAGTGTTTGTGAATAACATGTATATGGAGTGTGTGTCAAAAAAATTAGTATGCAGTGTGTGCAATGTCAAAAATAATGTATAATTTTTTTTTTAACTACTATGTATTGTATAGGTGCCCCTGGAATTTTTTTGAATGATAAAAGTATGAACTGTGTGTGAATATCATGTGTATGGAGTGTGTGTGAAATGTGAATATTATGTATACAATGTTCTTTATAAACATTGTGTATGAAATGTGTGTGGAATATGAACTAAGGGTTATTGTTGGAAAGAAAAATTTATATGGAGTGTGTGTGAATAATATGTGTATGCAGTGTGTGTGAAATGTGAATATAATTTATATCATTTTCTTCATAAACATTGTGTTTGAAATGTGTATGAAATGTAAACTTATGGTTATTGCGTAAAGAAATTTGTGTAGTGTATAGGTGCCCCTGAAATTTTTTGTATGCAATGTGTGTGCAATGTCAAAATTATGTATGATTTTTTTTTTAAATACTATGTATTGTATAGGTGCCGCTGAAATTTTTTGAATGATAAAAGTATGAACTATGTGTGAATAACATATGTATGGAGTGTGTGTGAAATGTGAATATTATGTATGTCATTTTCTTTATAAACATTGTGTATGAAATGTGTGTGAAATATGAACTAAGGGTTATTGTTGGAAAGAAATTTTTATATGCAAAGTGTGTGAATAATATGTGTATGCAGTGTGTGTGAAATGTGAATATAATTTATATGCAAACTTATGGTTATTGCTGGAAAGAAATTTGCGTACATGTGAACAATATATGTATGCAGTGTGTGGGAAATGTGAGTATAATTTATGTCATGTCTCTTAACATACTGTATATGAATTGTGTGTGGTATTTGAACTATGGTATTGCTGCAATGAAAATTGAATTTTATGGGTGTGAAGTATGTATGAAATGTGGACAATTGAGTTATGTATGCTTTTAGAATTATAACTGAATGAAAATTGAATCATATGGGGTGTGAAGTGTGTATGAAATGTAACATAATGTTATTTTATAGGAAAGGAAGAAACACACACTGGTCTTCATGTACCAACATGAAAGTGTTTGTTGATCTTTTGATTGTTCTTGGACAAGAGAGATTTCAACAATTTCTCGAACAAACTTCCTTCTGAATTTATCTCAGACCCGTCTATTTCCAATAGACTCATTCTTGAATATTTTGGGGAAATGAACAAAGTTTCTAAGTCTGACTTCTTCAACAAGTTCAAACAGCCTGACTTTTTTTGAGAATGATGACATTTTAAAAATTGACATCCTGTACTTCATTTTCTCATTTTTGACTGGTTCAGAGGCATCAAAAACTACAATTCCTAAACTGTATTTTGATTTGGTTGAGTCTGGTGAATATGACAATTTCCCTTGGGGCAATGAAATTTTTAGGTTAACACATAAAGCTTGCAATAATAGGTTGAAAAAAATCCTAGTTCTTTCAAATTCAGTCAGTTTCATATAGCGCTACAAGTTTGATTTTACGAGTGTTGTCACCCTTTTGACAACACAATTGCTATCCGTGTGCGTATTCTCAATTGAAAGACGTTAGATGATACTATTTTCTTTGATGACTTGAAGAATACAATTTTCAGAATAAATGACAACCAGGTAATATTTTAGTTGCTGCCATTTACTAAATATTATTTATTTTTATTTTTTAATAAATTATAACTTTTACATAAAAATTTTTACTACAACATAGTTTCAGCAACATCAGAAACTCTCCTATTCACAACAACTAGAGAATGCGAATTATCCATTTGTTGATGTTATAGCAACATCAGAAACTCTCCTATTCACAACAACTAGAGAATGCGGATTATCCATTGCTATATTCTTCTATGTTATGCACAATGGATATTTAGTAAAGAAATCCAAATTAACTTTCTTTTGATCTAAGAAAACACGCACACCAACATCATTGTGTATTCTAACAGATGGGCATCGATCATCTACTAAATATTTTATCTCTAAATCATTTATATTAGTATCTATCATAAACTGCGATGTTATCACGCTTATTAGACCACTATAAAGACTAGAAGAATCATATAAAACCCCTTCCATTTGAAAATCCATATAATGCCCTGTTTCATTAAAAAAAAAAAAGGTATCAAATTATAAACAAACAATTCAAAATACAAATATCATTCAGACAGACAAAATATTACAAAACAATTTTTATATTTAATTAAACAATCAATTCTTACAAATATCATTCAAATAGTACATTCCAAGCACTTTCATACTACTATAATACATAAATCATACAACAAATACTTATTTAATAACAAAAAACTTTATACACAAATGTCTACATAAAATTTCACCATCAATACAACATTAAAAAAACTTTTCATACATTTCTTTAGACACGACTACAAACGAAATTCATACTTTCTTAATATACATTTCATACACATGTCGCAAAGACAACTTATATCATACCAACATTCAAACACACTTAATACACATTTCATACAACAATTACTCGCTCATTACAAATACATTTTTTTAATCATACCAGATAATTAATTTCTAACTCACTAATTTCTTCAGCGATGACACCGTCTAATATGATCCAGTAAAATTTAGAATTTAATACCAACTAAAACCACTTGTCATACAATTTGTCAAAAAATCCAAATAATTTTGTTTACATATAACTTAACACATTTTTCTTACATATTTCTTTCCAAAAATTCTATTAAATTCATTCGCAAATATACAATCACTTTATAATTTAAGAAAAAGTACACAAAACAATCACAAAAACTTAAAATCACTAATATTATACATTTTACAACATTTTCAGTTAAACAAAACAATTTTTTGTTTCAACTCAACTTAAAAAATAACAATAAACAATACTAAATACTTACCCGAATGATCCCATCTTCCACCGTATTTAATTAAAATTGATACGCAATTGTCCATATCAATAAAATTAATTTTTTCAATGAAAAAAATATTCAACTATTCGTTCCTGAGATTATTTTTTTTGGATGAAGAATGAAGGGAGAGAAACTTTGATGAAAAGAAGGAAATGATCTGATTAGATTTAATTTTAACGGAATTGAGATAATTAAGGATAAAAAATAATGTTAATTTGTTTGGATTCCTTATTTAGTGCTAATCATTAATTATCTCTAATAATTTCAAATTAAATAACAGCCCACAAATTCAGTCTTTTAATTTATTGTTTTTTAATTCCGTTTTTAAAAAAACAATTTTGTTTATTTATTTTTATTTTTTTACAGTTTCTTTCCAATTAATAATTTTTTTTTCTTTTTGGTGAATTTGTTAAAACCTGTAATTTTAAATGCTATAACTTGAAACTAAAACTCTACTGCTATAGCTCAAAAATAATACTATAATATATGTTATATATAAAATTTTCACTTTCTTTTATTGAGAGCACACTTTATTGGCCCATCACAATGCTGGCCCACCTACTTTTATGCACTCCTCTTTCATTATATTTTCATATTTTCTTTTTTAAATAGTATTAAAAAATAAAGGGAAAAAGGACAAATATACCCCCGAACTTTCGTAAATAGTATCTAAATATCCATCGTTATACTTTCTGGACATTGATGTCCTTACCGTCCAAATTTTGGGACGTATATAACCTTTCTACTAACGGTGAGACACGTGTCGCAATCTAAAAGCGCCTACCCAAAACCCACCCAAATTTATTAAAAAACTCACCCATAAATTATAACCCAAAATCGTCTACTCTTTTATCCACCCATTTTGATTCTAAATTCCATTATAAACAGACCCACTTGATTTTTTGTTAGCAAAAGCAATTTCATAAACCCATTTTGATCCTCAATAAATTATAAACAGACCCAGATAATTTTTGTTAGCAAATTTCAGATGATTTTTTGTTATATTTAGTTTTAAAAAAATAATTTATGATGCTCCACTATAAACAATTTTTTTCTAACAGATGCTCCAGTTGAATACTACATCAAATTCTTTGATTTGAGGAGAAGAAATAATTCTTTTACCTTCACAATAAATTCTTTTAAATTGTTTTTTAAAAGCTAAATATAATAGTTACATTTTTAATATTACTAGGAATTTCATTAAATACTACGTCAAATTCTTTCTTCTCCTCTGCTCGACCAGGGGCGTTGATGACGGCGGCGGAAGCGAAGATGCGGCTGAAACTCCAAGCTTGACTACCTTCTCCGATGCTTCAATGGTGGCAAGAGGGCGGATGAAAGTTGCTCGGTAGTGGTGGAGATTGGGAGTGCGAATGGGGAGTTCTAGGGTTTTGGGGAGGAAGAAAATTGAAGCTTTTTAATTTGATTTGGTGGAGAAGATGACAAGTGTTTAGAGAAGTTTTGGGTTATAATTTGGGTGGGCTTTTTAGTTAATCCGGGCGGGTCTTTATTTATGGGTTGAAATTACATAAATTTTGGATAGACGTTTTAGATTTCGACACGTGTTCCGCCGTTAGTAGAAAGGTTATATACATCTCAGAATTTGGACGGTAAGGATATCAATGTCCAAAAAGTATAACGAAGGGTATTTAGATACCATTTACAAAAGTTCGGGGTATATTTGTCCTTTTTTCCAAAAATAAATTTAAAATATTACTAACTTAGTTAACTTTCGAAATTTTACGCGAACTGTATGGACAATGGAAATAACATATATTATTTGAAAAATAACATTAAGAATACCATAAACCACAATAGTTAACAAATTATAATATTTGAAAAACATATTAACTCTCAAAATTTCACATGTGTCACATAAATTAGGACAAATGAAGTAACATATATTATTTGAAATTACGTTAAGAATATTATTAATCACAACTTAAAGTATTTAAAAATAGATAACATATATTATTTAAAAATAATATAAAAAATATTATAAATCCTAATAATTAACAATTTAACGGATATTGTGCCCATGCTTGCATTTAGAAGTGAGAATGTTTGGAAGCTTAGGGTCAATCGGTCAATTGACTGATTTGCCCTTCTTCTTGAACTTCCTCTATTTACTACAAAAATAGTACTCAAAGTCAATTTAAAATATTAAAAAATTGGTTAATTCTTGAATTTTCACATGTATTGCATAATAGAATAGAGTGAGTAACATATATTATTTGAAAATTATATAAATAGTGCTATATATCACTCACATAAATAGAGACAAATAAAGTAACAAATAGTGGGCCCATGCTTGCACGGGCACATTGTATCTAGTTTTTTTTTTTATATATATAATAAGTGGGAATTAGAGGAGCTTGAGGTCAATTTTTTCAATTTACAAAGAGAGGAACTTAAGTTTCTTTTTATCACAAAGCTGACCCACCTACTTTAGTTTCTTTTTATCACGAAGCTGGCCCACCTACTTACAAATGCATTGTAAAATTGTGTCTCCTCTAATTCCCACTTATTATATATAGTAATATTTTATTTTATTTAATTTATTTTTATTTTAATATTTTCCTTTTTAAATAGTACTAAAAAATAAACTAAAAATATTACAAATTTGGTTAACTCTCGAAATTTCACGCATACTGTATAATTGAGACAAAGGAAGTAACATATTATTTAAAAATTACATTAAAAATACCATAAATCATAATAATTAACAACTTACAATATTTGAAAAACACAATGACTCTCAAAATTTCACGTGCACCACATAAATTAGAATAAATAGGGATAACATATATTATTTAAAAATTACGTTAAGAATAATATTAATTGCAACTAAAAGTATTTAAAAACATATGAATTAGAGCAGCTTGGGATCAAATTTCAAAATTTACAACGAGAGGAACTTGCTTTAGGTACTAGGGTCAAGCTTAGAAATTTATAAAGACGGGAACTAATCTGAAATTTAACCTTCATATACTACTTCATCTAATTTGAAGTGTGTGTAGTGCCTTTTCCCTAACAAACTTTTCACTTCTCTTTGCAAGTATCTAAAATTACTTCTCTGTACGTCTTTCGCTTCACTTTCCCTAAAAATATTTTTAAATTTAAAACTCAAACAATCTCAAATTTAAATTAACATTGATAATTTAGAAAAATGTGATTAACTTTTGAAATTTCACATGTACTACATAAATTGGGTTAAAAAAGTAACATATATTATTTAAAAAATTACGTTAAAATATTATGAATCACACATATAAATAGACAAATAAAGTAACAATTATTGGGCATGTGCTTGCACGGGCTCCATTGTATCTAGTTTTTACATTATAAAGTACTAAATAAATTATTAAAATAATAATATCAAAATGAATTATAATTATTGAATGATTTCAAATATTTTGTTGATGCCACATATTTTTTTTTAAAAATGAATATATTCATAGTAATATAAACTCAATGTTTATACTAACTTGATATTATTTGTCCCTACTTTGTCCTTTTATTTGCTCTATTTTTTCCGTAAATCAATAGTATTTTAAAGGGTCATTTGGTTGGAAATAAGTTACTATTTTAAAATTAATTGTCATGGGATAAGTTATTTCAAGATAAGTAGTTCAATCATGTATATTGAATTTATCTCATTACTACTCCCTCTGTCTCGATTTACTTGTCCATTTTTTTTTACTTGACACACCTATTAAGAAAATAATAATTGACATAGTGAGTTTACCATTTTACCCTATAATTGATAAGTTCCAAAATCAATTTACTCACTAAAGAGATCTATCTTTTTCAAAAATATTAGGGGTCGTTTGGTAGGAAGTATTATGAGAAATAATTTATGTATTATGTATGGTATTATTTAGTACTATGTTTAGTAAAAATTTTGGGCCTAAGTATAACTAATCCATGAGCAGTGGTGGTGGTGGGTGGAGGTAGTAATAGTGGATTTGGTGAGGGTCACGGATCGGGTGCAAATGGTGGATTTAACCAAATTGTAGGAGGTCTTGTTGGTGGGCGATGGTGGTGATGGTGGTGGAGGAGGCGGATTTGGTAGTGGATTTGGATATGACGAGGGTCATGGATCGGGTGCAAATGGTAGTGATAGTGGTGGTGGAGGTGGCGGAGATGGAAATGGTGGTAGTGGTTTTGGCGCCGGAAGAGGATGGGGCCATGGTGGTGGTGGTGACAATTGATCCCACCATTTAGCTCAATTTTTTTTGTTATGTAACAAGTTGAGCAAATTAAAGCAAACAATTTGCTATTATATGGTTCGATTTTTCATATATTTTATTTATTAACTTATGTTACTAAGGAAAAAATAATCAAATGATAGAATTAACGAGTTTAAATTGTCTTTAAGGGTCGTTTGATAGAGTGTATTAGTAATAATAATGCATGTATTAACTTCGCAAGTGGAAGGTTTAGTCTAGTGGTTAAGATGTTGCAAAAGTTCCTTAGGTTTGTGCGTTAAAGCCCTGTGTCTGTCATTGACTCGGTGTATTAGTAATACCTTATTTGATACTTCTTTTCCATGTTATGTATAACTAATTCAAACATTGATTATACACTCTATTGTATTATTAATACCATGAATTTTTTGGTATTAATTATACAAGGGGTTTTAATGCATGCATTAGCATAGTTAAAGACCCATTGCCTCTCAAATATATTGTTTTACATCTTTTCCACCATAGTTCTGAAAGGTATCTTTATAAAAATATTGCCTAATTCTTGTTGAGTCTCCTAAATGCTAAGAAAATGATGGGGATCATGGTGAGGCGATGCGTATTATTCCTCCAGGTCATTATGAAGAGTCTTAAAGGTTTTGAAAAAAGATTGGCCCAAACCATATCACCAAAACAATATGAGAAAATCGTGGAAACACCTTAACTAAACTAAGGTCCTATTACCCCTCTGAATTCATTTTTTTTGTAATTTTATACACCTTTCTGACTTACGTGGAATCCAAATATCTCCCACGCACCTCAACTGCGTGAAGTCACGAGGTGTGCCACATAAGCCAAAAGGTGTACAATATTATATATAAAATAAGTTCGGGGGGGAGGGTAATAGGACCTTAGTTTAGTTAAGGCGTGTCTCTGAGATTTCGGTCATAGTCTAGGGGGATACTAATGTCTTCTCCCTAATAAATATGATCAACTATTTGCTTTAAAATCCCTTTCTTTAAAGTTCCACACACTTATAAATTGTAATGAATCAATTTTCAACTACTTTAATCTGACATACTATTAAATTTGGATTTGGAGCTTGTCTGTCCTTGTTCATTTCAATTGTTTCCATTTCATCAAGAGCTTGGGAATTATACTGCAAGAATTGAACTTTTGTGTAATATAACATGATCAAAACAGAGAAAAGGAATTTCCAATTTTCCCAGTTGGCTTAAAATCTTTGAAAAATATTTTCCAATTCAATTCATTATCCTTAAATTTAAGGAAAATGACTTTTCTTCCAAAATTAAGGAAAACATTTTCCAAAACTCTAATTCATCCTTTAATTTTTTTTCTTACCCTACTCATACCCCATACCCGACCCTTCCTATTCAAAAAAAATTATTTTTGAAAAATGTTTCAAATTATAAGATTTGTTTACCTCACTCAACCCTTACCACCCCTACCCCCTCACCCCCACCAAAAATTGCTTTTGAAAAAAATTTAAATTTTTTATTTTTATTTTTTATGCCACTCCCCTCGACTCCTGCCACCCCCATCAATTTTTTTATAAAAAAATATTTTTGAGAAGTATTTCAAATTTAATTTTTTTTTTAATGCCACCCCTACACCCTCCCCCCGCGCCACCCCCACCATTTAAAAAAAATTGTTTTTGGGAAATATTTAAATTTTTGTTTTTCAGTTTTACACCACCCCTACCCTTCCTCCCCCGACCATTCCCATCAAATAAATTTTTTTAAGAAATAAAAATTATTTCAATTTTTTTTACGCCACCCCCACCTCCCGTCAATTTTTTTTTTACAAAAAAATTGCTTTTGAAAAGTATTTCAAATTTTGAAAAATTTCATTTTTTTATGCCACCTCTACCTCCAACCCCACCCCAAGCCGCCAACCCCCTACCCCCGGCGACCCCATCAAAACTGTTTTTCTTCAAAAAAATTGTTTCTGATTTTTTTTTTCCTGGATCAGGTCCTGGTCAAATCTCGGAGTTGAATTTTGGAACGGTCATCGGGGTCAGTCCTAGTTTGGCTGTCGAGGTCAGTAACTACATCAATTATCGGGGTTGATTTTCGGATAAAAAATTATTTTCCTAAAGAGTATCTTTTTAGTCTCAAGCCAAAAAAAAATATTTTCTGAAAACTATTTTTCATTCACCTACTAGACATCAAAAAATGTTTACCAAAAAATATTTTCTACTCTCCAACCAAATATGAGAAAATAAGTTAGAAATGCACTTATTTTCCAAGAAAGCAGTTTCCATTGAAAACATTTTCCTTCATACCAAACACACCCCAAGTCAGGATGGCCGAGTGGTCTAAGGCACTAGACTCAGGTTCTGGTCTTTATAAGAGGGTGTTGGTTCAAATCCCACTTCTAACATTTTATTTTTATATTATTTTTCCATTTCATTTTATATTTCCATATAACAGTTTGTATGATTGGTCAATATCACATTTATATGGAACCAAAATATGAGTTTGTAAGAGTTTTGGGTATTGATCAAGATTAGTGGATCATCGACTCATGCCAAGTTCAAGAATGTTTAAGGAATATCACGGTTGAGAGGCTCAAAATTGCCAATATGTATATCCAAACAAGCTGGTGGAATGAGTTTGGATCCTCCAATCATATGGGTCTCTAATTTTAAGTCAACGTGCTCAAAATTGCTACAATATACAAACAAGATAAGGTGAAACCTGTTTGGAATTTATCCAGCATATGAATCTCTAATCTAAAGTTTTAAATTCAAGCTTTCATACATAATACAGTCGTTTTTGTTAAAAAGCGTTATATCCCCTGAAATTAATTTTTCTAACAAAAATTTGTATTAATCAATCTTCAAAACAAATAATCGACATTGGGTTGGAGACCAAAAAAAAAAGATTTATTGCACTAATATATACACAAATTGATATGTAGAGTTATACAACAATCTAAATTTATACAAATATAGGTTTGTTGCATGCAATTTTTTTTTTTTAAATTTTGACGTTGTTTAATTGATTTTGTGTGTATATAACAGTGTACATACTACATAATAATCTGTATAAGCTGAACATATTTCAATACATTATTTGTATATACATGATGTATAATATCATATTCAAAAGGTAGAAAAACATTGTGTATGTCAATCTAAAATTAAAAATGTATACAACTGTAAATTAACATGTAGATATATACAAGAGTATGCAAAACCCAACAACATTAACAAACGATAATAGACAAACTTGCAGCTGTATATATTCATATATGTGAACATATTTCAACTATCTGTATATAAGACTAGATACAATGAGCCAGTGCAAGCACGTGCCCAATATTTGTTAATTCATTTGTTATTTAGAGTGGGTAAAAGTCCCACATTGATTGGGGAAAGGACTGATTGTCTTCTTATATAGATTTGGGCAATCCTCCCCTCATAAGCTAACTTTTGGGGTTGAGTTAGGCCCATGTGCCATATCTTTACATGGTATCATAGCCAGGTCCATCCCTGAAGGTTCCCCAACTCATTACGGAGGTCCTCATACAACTTTTTGAGAAATAAATTTTGGGTGCTTCAAGAGCCAGATTCATGGGCTAATACACACAAAAAATCAGGGAATTTGGGTGATTCTAAAAAAATGGCTTGTAATTGCGGAAATAGGCGTTAAAAATGGCGTGAGTATACGTGAAGGTTCCCCAACTTATTATAGAGGTCCTCATAAAAAATTTTGTGAAAAACTTTTTGGATGCTCTGGGCTCCAGATCCATGGGCTAATACACACGAAAAATCAAGAAATTTGAGCGATTCTTAAAAAAGGGCTTGTAAATGCGGAAATAGACGTTAAAAAATGGTGTGAGTATATGTATACGTGAAGGTTCCCCTGGAGGTGCTCATTAAATTTTTTGAGAAAAATATTTGGGTGCTCCGAGCGCCAGATCCATAACACACGAAAAATTAGGGGATTTGGGAGATTATTAAAAAAAAAACTTGTAAATATGGAAATGAGCGTTAAAAAAATGGTGTGACTATACGTGAAGGTTCCCCAAATAATTACAGAGGTCCTCATAAGGTTTTTGATAATAAAAAAATTTGGTGCTTCGGGCGCCAGATCCATGGGCTAATTCATAGGCTTGTAAATGCGGAAATGAACGTTACAAATGGTGTGAGTATAAGTGAATGTTCCCCAACTCATTACGAAGTTCCTCATAAAGGTTTTTCAGAAAAAACTTTTAGGTGCTTCGGGCGCCAGATCCATGGGCTAATACACAAAAAAAAAAAGAAGGTAATTTGGGAAATTCTTTAAAAGGACTTGTAAATGCAAAAATGGAAGTTAAAAATGGTGTTAGTATACGTGAAGGTTCCCCAACTCAGTACGGAGGTCCTCATAAAGTTTTTTGAGAAATTATTTTGGGTGTTCCGGGCGCCAGATCCATGGGCTAATACATACGAAAAATTGGAGAATTTGGGTGATTCTTAAAAAGGGCTTATAAATGCGGAAATGAGCATTTTAAAATGGTGTGAGTATACGTGAAGGTTCTCCAACTCATTAAGGAAGTCCTCATAAAAAAATTTGAGAAAAATATTTTGGGTGCTCTGGACGCCTGATCCATGGGCTAGTTGTCACCAAAAAGAACCCAATTATGCCTATGACTATGTTGTTGCTCTTATGCTTATAGTCTATGTTTTATGAAGTATCTCTTATGATTATGGCATATGTCTTATGCTGACTAACCCTTATGTTATGCTCTTATGATGTTATGCTAGCTATCATATTTAGTACATATTTTACTAACGCATACTCTTGCCTACATTCTTATCAAATGTAGGGTCCGGCGATATTGAGTTCCATTCTCGTGGATAGGTTTCTAGTAGAGCAAAAAGTTGAAGACTTGGTGAGTTATCATAGAATCGAGGATGTGATCACCTTCATTTTATGTCTTTCCTTTATGTTTTAGACTTTAGTATGGGCTGCGTTCCAAAGATTTATTCAAGTTGTTTAAGATGATTTGAGACAAAGTGTTATAGACTTCCGCTTGCTTTTATAAAAGACTTCGATCGTATGGTAAATGTTTTAAAATTTCCGCATCATTTCTATTATCTTATGTTATGATATGATAAGGGGCTTGTATAAGGCCTCTCGGGGTCTTGTACGTCTTGTTACATCTAGGGTGTACCCATGGATAGTGACATGTCCTCATAAAGTTTTTTGAGAAAATAAATTAAATGCTCCAGGCGCCATATCCATAGAATAAAACACACGAAAAGTCAAACAATTCGGGCGATTTTTAATGCGGAAATGGGTGCTAATAAAATGGTGTGAGTATATGTGAGGGTTCCCCAACTCATTACGAAGGTCCTCATAAATATTTTTGAGAAAAAAAATTGGGTGGTTCGGGCGCAAGATCCGTGGGATAAGACACACGAAAAATTAGGAATTTGAGCGATTCTTAAAGAAGGGCTTGTAATTACTGAAATGGGTGTTAAACAAAAGGTGTGATTATACATGAAGGTTCCCTAACTCATTACGGAGGTCCTCATAAATTTTTTGAAAAGAAAATTTTGGGTGCTTCAGGCCCCAGATCAATGGGCTAATACACACGAAATTAGGGAAATATGGGCGATTCTTAAAAAAGGGTTTGTAAATACGGAAATAGGCGTTAAAAGAATGGTGTGAGTATACATGAAGGTTCCCCAAATCATTACGGATGTCCTCATAAAGTTTTTTTTAAAAAATATGTGGGTTCTCCGGGCGCTAGATACATGGGCAAATACACACGAAAAATCTAAGAATTTGAGTGATTCTAAAAAAAGGGCTTGTAAATGCAGAAATGAACGTTAAAAAGGCGTGAGTATACGCGAAGGTTCACCTACACATTATGGAGGTCCTCATAAAGTTTTTGAGAATTTTTTTTTGTGTGGTCTGGGCGCCAGATCAATGGGCTAATACAGACGAAAAATCGAGAAATTTGGGGGATTCTTAAAAAAAGTCTTGTAAATGCAGAAATGGTCGTTAAAATAATGGAGTGAGTGTACTTGAATGTTCCCCAACTCATTACATAGGTCCTCGTAAATTTTTTTGATAAAAATTTTGGGTGCTCCGGTGCCAAATCAATGGGCTAATACACACGAAAAATTAGGAAATTTTGGCGATTCTTAAAAAAAACTTGTAAATGCGGAAATGGGGGTTAAAAAATGGTGTGCGTATACGTGAAGGTTCCCCAACTCATTACAGAGGTCCTCATAAAAAAATTTGAGATTTTTTTTTAATGCTTTGGGCACCAGATCTATGGGCTAAAACACACGAAAAATAGGGAAATTCGAGAGATTCTTAAAAAGGGCTTGTAAATACGGAAATAGGTATTAAAAATGGTGTGATTATATGTGAGAGTTCCCCAACTTATTACGAAGGTTCTCATAATGTTTTTTGAATTTTTTTTTTTTGGATGCTCTAGGCGCTAAGTCCATGGGCTAAAACACACAAAAAATCAGAAAATTTAAGCGATTCTTAAAAAAGGCCTTGTAAATACAGAAATGGACGTTAAAAAAATGGTGTGAGTATACGTAAAGGTTCTCCAACTCATTACAGAGGTCCTCATAAAGTTTTTTGAGAAAACAATTTTGGATACTCCGGGCGCCAGATCCATGGGATAAAACACATAAAAAATCAGGAAATTCGAGGAATTCTTAAAAAATGGCTTGTAAATACAGAGATGAGCATTAAAAATAACGTGATTATATGTGAGGGTTCCCCAACTCATTACGAAGGTCCTCATAATATTTTTTGAGAAATTATTTTTTGGTGGTTCGGTTGCCAGATCCATGGGCTAATATACATGAAAAATAGGGGAATTTGGGCGATTCTTAAAAAAGGACTTATAAATGTAGAAATGAGCATTAAAAAAATGGTGTGAGTATACATGAAAATTCCTTAACTAAATACATAGGTGCTCATAAAGTTTTTTGAGAAAAAAATTAGGGTGCTCCGTGCGTTAGATCCATGGGCTAATACACACGAAAAATTACAGAATTTGGGCGATTCTTAAAAAAGGGCTTGTAAATGCATAATGGGGCGTTAAAAAATGACGTGAGTATACTCGAAGGTTCCCTAACTCATTACAGAGGTCATCATAAAGTTTTTTTGAGAAAAAAATATGTGTGCTCCGGGTGCTAGTTCTATGGGCTAATACACACGAAAAATTGAGAAACTTGGGCGATTCTTAAAAAGGGACTTGTAAATGCAGAAATGGACGTTAAAAGAATGGTGTGAGTATACATGAAGATCTCCAACTCATTAAGGAGCACATCATAAATCATTTTGAGAAAAAAAATTTAGGTGCTCCGGATGCCAGATCCATGGGCTAATACACACGAAAAATAAGAGAATTTGGGTGATTCTTAAAAAAGAGCTTGTAAATGCAGAAATGGGCATAAAAAATGGTGTGAGTGTACGTGAAGGTTCCCAAACTAATTACAGAGGTCTTCATAGTATTTTTTGAGAAATAAATTTTGGCTTCTCCGAGCGCCAGATCCATGGGCTAATACACACGAAAAATTGGGAAATTCGAGCAATTCTTAAAAAAGTTCTTGTAAATGCAGAAATGGACGTTGAAAAAATGGTGTGAGTATACGTGAAGGTTCTCCAACTAATTATTTAAGTCCTCATAAAGTTTTATGAGAAAAGAGTTTTGGGTGCTCCGGGCGCCAGATCCATGGGCTATACACACAAAAAATTGTGGAATATGAATGATTTTTAAAACATCACATGTAAATGCGGAAATGGACGTTAAAATAATGGTGTGAGTATACGTGAAGGTTCCTAACTCATTACGGAGGTCCTCATAAAATTTCTTGAGAAAATAATATGGGTGCTCCAGATCTATAAGCTAATACCATGAAAAATCAGAAAATTTGGCGATTTTTGAAAAAAGGGTTGTAAATGCGGAAATGGACGTTAAAAATATGGTGTAAGTATATGTGAAGGTTCCCCAACTCATTAAAGAAGTCCTCATAAAGTTTTTTGAGAAAAAACTTTTGGGTGCTCCAGACGCCAGATCCATGGATTAATATACACACGAAAAATTGGGAAGTTCGGGCGATTCTTAAAAAAGGGCTTGTAACTGCGGAAATGTGTGATAAAAATAGTGAGTATACGTGAAGGTTCCCCAACTCATTACGGAGGTCCTAATAAAGTTTTTTGAGAAAAACATTTTGAGTGCTCCGGGCGCCAGATCCATGGGCTAATACATACGAAAAATCGGGGAATTTGGGTTATTCTTAAAAATGGGCTTGTAAATGCGGAAATGGGCGTTAAAAATGGTGTGAGTATACTTGAAGGTTAGCCAACTCATTATGGAGGTCCTCATAGTTTTTTGAGAAAACAATTTGGGTGCTCCGGGCACCAGATCCATTGGCTAATACACACATAAAATATGGGAATTTAGGCGATTCTTAAAAAACTTGTAAATACGGAAATGAGCGTTAAAAGAATGGTGTGAATATACGTGAAGGTTCCCCAATTCATTACAGATGTGCTCATTAAGTTTTTCTAGAAAATATTTTTGGTGCTTCGAGCGCCGATCCATGGGCTAATAAACGTGAAAACTATGAGAATTTAGGCAATTCTTAAAAAAAGGCTTGTAAACGCGAAAATGTGCATTGAAAAAATTGTGTGAGTATACGTGAAGGTTCCCCAACTCATTACAGAGGTCCTCATAAAGTTTTTTCAGAAAATAATTTTGGGTGCTCCAGGCGCCTGATCAATGAACTAAATACACACGAAAAATTAAGGAATTTGGGTGATTCTTAAAAGGGCTTGTAAATGCGGAAATGAGCTTTAAAAAAATGGTGCGAGTATACGTGAAGGTTCCCCATCTCATTACAGAGGTCCTCATAATGTTTTTTGAGAAAAAAATTTGGTTGCTCCGGGTGCCAGAACCATGGGCTAATACACACGAAAAATCATCAAATTCAGGGAATTCTTAAAAAAAAAGGCTTGTAAACGCGGGAATAGGCGTTAAAAAAATGGTGTGAATATACGTGAAGGTTCTCCAACTCATTATGGAGGTCCTCATAAAGTTTTTTGAGATAAAAAATTTGGGTGCTCCGTGCGCCAGATCCATGGGCTGATACACACAAAAAATTAGGGAATTTGGGTGATTCTGAAAAAAATGGCTTGTAAATGCTGAAATGAGCATTAAAAGAATTGTGTGAGTATACGTGAAGGTTCTCCAACTCATTACAGAGTTCCTCATAAGCATTTTTTAGAAAAAAAAATTGGGTGCTCAGGGCGCCAGATCTATAGGCTAATACACACGAAAAATTAGCAAATTCAGGCAATTCATAAAAGAGGCTTGTAAGTGCGGAAATGGGTGTTTAAAAATTGTGTGATTATATGTGAAGGTTCGCCAACTCATTATGAAGGTCATCATAAAGTTTTATGAGAAAAATATTTTGGGTGCTCCGGGCGCTGACTAATACATATGAAAAAAGGGAATTTGGGCGATTCTTAAAAACGGGCTTGTAAATATGGAAATGGGCATTAAAAATGGTGTTAGTATACGTGAAGGTTCCCCAACTCATTATGAAGGTCCTCATAAAGTTTGTTGAGAAAACAAATTTGGGTGCTCCGGGTGTCAGATCCATGGCTAATACACACGAAATAAGGGAATTTGGGCGATTCTTAAATAAGGATTGTAAATACGGAAATGAGCATTAAAAGAATAGTGCGAGTATACGTGAAGGTTCCCTAACTCATTACAGAGGTCCAAATAAAGTTTTTTGAGAATTTTTTTTTTGGTGCTCCGGGCGCCAGATTCATAGGATTATAAACACGAAAAATCAGAGAATTTGGGAGATTTTTAAAGAAGAGCTTTGTCACGACCCGGGGTTACCCCCTAGAAGTAACATGGTGTACTTGACCCCGAAGGGGTCTCATACAAGCCCTTAGCATAATCGTAACATAAGATAATAGAAAAGTAGGAAAAAATTAAAACTTTTACAATCGAAGTCATTTTCATAAATTGCAAGCGGAAGTCTTTACTAAACCTTTGTCTCAAACCATCTATTAAACTCTTGAATACAACTCTTGGGACGCAACCCATACAAAGTCTAAAACATAAAGAAATGACATAAATAAAACATGGGTTTGTCCTCAAAGCTATGAGGACTCACCAATTCTTCAACTCTTCTAGCACCTTAGCAATCTAGCCTCCAAAGCAACTCAATCTCCGAAACCCTACATTTGGTTAGAATGTAGGCAATATGCGTTAGTACAAAATGTACCAAGTATGAAAGCTAGCACAACATCATAAGAGCATCTCAAAATGGTTAGTCAACATAAGACATAAGTGTAAGAGATAATAACATGTTCATAAGCATAATCATCATAGTCATGACATAATCATCATAGTCATGACATAATCATCATAGTCATAGCATAATATCCAACATAAGCATCATATAAACATAAGTCAACATAAGACATAGTTAAGGAGCATATGAGATACATCATGTTCATGGCATAGTCTTTACTTAGACTTTCATGGTCACATACATCAACCTTAGGTCTTTCATATTACAAGAGAACTACTTCACAAGCCACCTCCAAGTATACTTGTGCAAGGCAAGGATAGCATCCCATACTACTATCCAAGCTAAGTACCTCTCTTTGGTCATTCTTGGGCATAGTCCACATTCATAGTCAAGTCTTAGGTTTTCATGTCATAAGAACACTATACTCCTAAGTATCCTCAAGGCACACTTGTTGTAACACCCCAAAAGAAAATTAAACTAAGACTCGAACCATCCTTCGTAGTGAGTAAGTTTTACCAAGGAATTTAAATTTTTATTAAGTGTTAAGGTCACTAGATGTAGCACCTTGAGTTCCAAAAAGAACTAAATTGGAAATAGCAAAATCTGAAATTTTGCAAGTCATGCTTAAGTTATGAGTTTTGGGTCAACTTCAAACGACCATAACTCCTAGTACATGATGAGTTAGGTGAACTACAAAATGTAAAATTACATCCCTTCGAGTCCACTTTCCAAATCCACCAAGTTTGCTAAGTTTCGAGTTCGGATGAGTGAACTATTCCCTTTTGAAGTCAGGCTGCCCAGTTAAGGAAAGTTACCCAAAAATAGTAAGGGGCATTTTTGTCTTTTCCTTACACAATCAACTTTAATTCATTTTTAGTAAGTTTTTAAGGGTCTAATACTATTAGATTCAATTTTATAATCCTAAAATATTCCTAGGGTTTTAGTTGAGAGTTCAAGAAGAGAAAAGAAGAGAAAAAAGGATAAAATAGGAGAGGATCAAGCGTTCGTTGAGATTCTTGCGTATTATTATGGATTTTCGCCGCGGGTTTGATCCCTAAGAGGTATGTAAGCTTCCATAGTGTTGGGTTAGTTCACCCACACGCCAATCATGTTATTTCAGTGAAATTTCATTCTTGAAGTTGAAAGATTAGAGTTCTTGATGAGTTCTTAATAGGTGTTCTTGAAGTTCATTCTGAATCTTGTTGTGTTGGGGTTTTGATGATTTCCTGAGATGAAATTTAGTAATTTGAGTGTTGTTTTTAGTATATTAGAGTGTAATTATGTTAAGTAATCGAATCCAAGTGATTAGGGAAGAAACCGTTCGATTCTAGGCGAGTTAGGGTGAGAAAACGAGCAAAGAAAGTCGTCGAAGTTTTATGGGTTGGGGCCTGGCGTGTCACGCCAGCCAGAGCGCCCCAACCACTTCTCTGAACTTTAGGGGTTGGCGCCCCGCGCCACTCAGAGCTCCAAGGTCGCCTTTCCCCACCCGTTCTTCATCGTGTCGTCCGTTTGAGTTTTTTCAAAGGGTACCTTTACTACCTTTGATTCTAAACACTCTAAACTACTTATAAACACCTAGAAATCATTGATAACATGATCATAACCTTGACTTAATAATTCAAATTTAAGGTAGAGTTAAGATTTAAGTTCTGAGAATTCTTTCGAACATTCTAAGAAAGTCCCTTTGAGTTCTTTTGAGAAGTCTTCTACAACTTCTAGTAACTTGTTTCAAGACTCAAGCAAGAGAATATGAGGATGAGGAGAATGTATTCATGAGTCTACTTTGTCATCATGAGATCCTTCATATCATGAACCATAACTCTTGAATTCATAATTCACATTCAAGAGAGAGTTAAGAGTAGAGTTCAAGAAAGCCTTTGAGTTCAATTGTGAATCCTTGAGATCCATCATAGATTTGAGTTATGTTTTGAGTAAGTAAGTATGAGTATGAAAAGAGTCGTATACACGAGTTCCTTATTTATGTTTTGAACCTTGAGTCGAGTCGTTCATGCCCATAACTTCCGCATGATCAGTTGAGTACCTTTGAGAGGAGTAGTATCTTCAAGTTCTAAGTCTTGAGTTTTGAGTTCCTAATCCCTTCTGAGATTATAGTTCTAATCATGGGACTATTACATGTTACCCATGAAGTCCTTGAGTTGAATTGTTCATGCCCATAATTCTGCATGAACCCTATAAGTCGAACAGTCTTGAGATGAGAAGTATCCTTGAGTCCCTGAGTTGAGTAGTTCATGCTCATAATTTCGCATGAACCCTCTAAGTTGAGCATTCTTGAAATGAGTAGTATCGTTGAAGTTCTTGAGTTCCAAGTATTGAGTTCTATCTATGGTTATTGAAAACCTAACATTGAGTCGTTCACGTCCATAATTTGGCATGAACCCTATTTTAATAAGTCTTTTTACAAATTGTTTTAAAACTTGTTTTAAAGACTTGTGCACTGAGTTGAGAAAGAGTAGAGTTGAGTTCATTTTCTTTAAAATGATATGTGGGAACTTAGTATTCCCAAGAGTAAATGTTTTTACATTTAAGATGAGAGGAAACTGAGATTTCCAAAAGAGTTTTGAGCAGTTTGAGTACTATCTCTTTTAAGAAAAAGATGGGTTTTGAGAAAGAGTTTCTAAAACATGATTAGTATGACAATCAAGTATGTCATCAATGTTTAATCAGTGTGGTATCTAGGTATACCATCAATGTTTATGCAGTATGACTTCCCAAGTCATCAATGATCATATTAAAATATGATTTTGATATGTTTTTTAGAAAGAGTTTTCAAGAGCAGTTAGATCTTTTAAGATGGTAGTTTGAGAAATTATCTCAAACTAGAGAAAGAGTTATGTTTTTAAACATATGAGCTAGGTATATTTTGGGAGTAGTATTGAGCACCGATATGGGGACGCGAGTTCATAATAACTCAAGTCTCCATAAACCATGTACCCATCATAGCTAGAAAGGATCATACTTTTTAGATGACTCCTTAGTGACTTTTAGCATAGACTAGTGGATCCACTTAGTTAAGACGTTCTATATGATGGCAAAGTATAGGACAATTCTGGCAGCGTGGGCAAGACGTTGTATCATCACTTAGGCTCATAGTGGTGGTTGTCGGTTAGAAAAACTCCCACAAAGTTATATTGTATTTTTATATATACAAACTGAGTATATTGTATTCTTAAATACATTGAGTTGCTTTCTGTTGTTTTAAAAGCTTTTCATATATTGCATCTCTTATTGTTACTTTATATTGAGTTGAGTATCCAGAGTTGAGTATCTTGAGTTGAGTACCCAAAGTCGAGTATCATATATTTGAAGTTGAGTATCTAATCTTTAAAGTTGAGTAGCTAATTCTTGAGTTGAGTCTCTAATCCTTGAGTTGAGTGAGTTTCTAAGAGGTAAGTATGTCTCCTTTTTATCAAGTTCAAGCTTATGTTATGCTTTATAATTCACCTTACATGCTCGTACATTCCACGTACTAAGCCATTTGACCTGCATCCTTTCATGATGCAGATTCAGGTATTCAGGATCATCAACAAGAGCTTCGTTGATACCACATTGAGTTCGAGTTAGCTATGGTGAGCCTCCTTGCTTCCGGAAGATTTCATTTACTTTACAGTTTTGTCAGGATGTCGTGGGTCTTGTCCTGACTTCCAACTTTGTCAGTTAGAGGCTTCATAGATAGACAGTACAGTTTCAAAAGTGTGTTCATTTATTTTATTAAATGTTTTAAAGAATTAAGTTGCTCATTTTGGGGTGAGTTGAATATATTATACTATTAAGAGCTTTCCTGTAAGTTAAAGCTTTGTATTTGAGTTATTGAATTTTTATTTAGTTTTTAAGCTTTGTATGCTTGAATAAGTTTTCCGCTAGTAGTCATCCAGAATGAGAGTTCGCTTGGGACCAAAAATGATTCTCGAGTGCAGGCACGTCTAGGGTGTAGACTCGGGTCGTGACACTTGTGCAATGCATGTATGGAATCCCATACTACAACACACACTAAACATGTCCTTGGAGTCACTCTATTGATGCTTACTATTCATAAGTGTCATTCTAGACTTACTTCATATTGACAAGGAACTATCATCTTAAGTCAATCATATCTTGGTAGGCAACTATAGCAACAACCCAATCTAAGTCTATACTATGTGTGGGAACCCTTCATACCTAGCCTTAAGTCATACCTATGCAATGTATGGATAACATCACATACTACTACCCATACTAAGTACTCCCTTAGACTATCATGAATGTTCACTAGTTGGGGGACTAATCCATCTATTCTATTTACCTCTATTCAAGGCTACCAAGGAATAACCCCCTAATAGGCTATACCATGCTATAATCTTACTAACATAACTAGGTTAAGCTAAGCTAACTACCTTGGAATACACACTATCATGCAAGTCCAAGCTATTCTAAGAAAGGTACAAGTGTCCTATCCTAACTACCATGAAATAGTCCTACACCAACTAAGTCATGCTATCCTTACAAGTATATTATGATACAAATGCAAGCTATCCTTAGGAAAGTGTGATTATAAATCCTAAGTTATCCATAGGAGAGTATGAGCCCTCAATCCCAAGCTACCATGACTAACCTAACTCAAGCTACCCTTAGGAGAGTATGGATCCTCAATCATAAGCTACCCTTAGGAGAGTATGAGTCCTCAATCCTAAAACTATCCTTGAAATTCATTTTACAATGCAAGTCAAGCTACCCTTACAAGCACCCCAAGAGGCTAATGTAAGCTATCCTTAGGAGAGTATGAGTCCTCAATCCCAAGCAACCCTTATGGGAGTATAAGTCCTCAATCCCAAAGCTACCATGAAATGGTCTTGGCCAAACCAAGTCATGCTACCATGAAGGCATCCTAATGATGCTAGTTCAAGCTGCCCATATGAGAGTATGAATCCTCAATCCTAGCCTACCATGACTACACCTAACTCATGCTACCATGAAATGCATTATACAATGCCAAGTCAAGTTATCCCTTAGGAGAGTATAGATCCTCCATCCTAAGCTAACAACCTTAGTCTTATACTACCAAGCCAAGCTATACATGAAAGGAACATATGTCACAACTTCAAACTATTCTAGACTAACAAGTTTTGATTCATTTTAGGTTACTAAGTCAATCTAGAATCATTCTATGTGAGAAAACCTTGGATCTCCTAGTAAATTCATGCCTAAGTGTGTAGAAGATAGACAATACACAACAAGATCACATCATATTGGCTTTACCCACAAAGCCCTAACGTTGATAGCTACACGCCTTACTTTCAAGCTTAACTTTATTCATGTCTAAATTACAAGCATATACAATCACATTCTTTACTACTAAGTGATTCTAGTCATAATTCATCATAGAGGTTCAATTTCATCTTTACAAGTTAAGATCCTTCATATTCAATAAATTCTAGTTATATTCATGCTTATATGATCCTAAATTTGATCAATTACTATACATGACATTGATTTAGGAAGATTACCTTTGAACCTTCAAATTCACCTCTAATGGCATAAACCCACAAACATCACATCCATCAATTTAGATTATAGTTTACCATATAAATCACATGAAATCATCATAAAATCATCAATTAATGCTAATACAATCATAATTAGGTATTATCCACTAGTTTGGAATCATACCCAAATCCTACCCACAATGCAAGCACAACCCTAGCTAGAATTGGGGGGAAACTAAAGGGGGGTCTATGGGGGAAGAACCCATATATGAATAAGCTAAACATACCTTTAATCAAATTCCTAAATAAAGGTTAAATCAATGGAGAAACACTGCCCTCTTCTCTTCTTCTTCTTCTTAGCTTCTAGAGAGAGAATATCTTGAGAGTAATTTGGGGTCTTAGATGAATGAGTTAAAGTGATTAGTTTAGGGGCCTATTAAGCTTATATAGGTGGTAAATTAACTAACTAACCTACCTACCTTAACCCATAATTAATTAACTAATTAACCCCTAAGCACCTAACTTAAAACTAAAAGTCCAAAAGCTGTGTTGACCTACGCCCCTCCACCCACGGACCGTGGGTGGACCTACTGAGCGTGGATCACCTCCGTAGATGAGGTCTGCAGCTCAAAAGTTTCAGGCCACCGCAGGCCTTAACCCACGACCCCAATTTACGGGGTGTGGGTCCATCTACGGCCAGTAGATGACATCCATAGGTAACTAAATTTTGCAGATTTAGGGACTGTTTTGGGGTCCTCCTCAAGGACCCCTTTGGTTTGTCCTTGGGGAGTCGTACCCAAAAGTTTAACCCCTAAAATCCTCATCCTAAGTACGGGAATCATTTTACGAGTTTTAACCCTCATACGAAACTCAAAAAAACCCATACAAGGTTCTAGAACTCACTAGTTCAACTTACTAGTTTTCGGAGTGTTACAGTCTTGTAATGTGAAATGGCTGTTAAACAATGGTGTGATTATATGTAACACTCTGTATCCTAGATAGACCAAAATGCAAATTTATAAAAGTTGCAGGTGCAACCTACGGTCGCCACCTACGGACCGTAGTCTAACCTACGACCCATGTTGTGGGTCCATGGTTCACCACTGCACCCCTTCCAAAAACGCAGCTCAGAAAATCGGCTAAGTCTCGACCCACAGACAGACCTACGGTCCGTAGGTCAGACCACGGTCCGCGGTCTATGTTCGTGGATCAAGACTCCTTTACCCAGCCTCTGACACGAACTACGATTGACCAGCATGGACTGTCGTTCGATGCACGATACGTAGGTCTGACCGTAGATGAGGGTCAAAAACCAATTCGAGGAAAATTATTGATTGGGTCAACTTCAAATGGTCATACCTCTTAGGAAAAAATTAATTAGGTGTCACATGACCTATTATATGATAGATAATTGAATCATCTTTCCAACGCTACCGAGTTTGCTAAAAACCGACCTCCGAGTAAAAAGTTATGATTGTTTTAGTGAAGCCT